>JAHZNF010004438.1:0-13373 GCA_027744215.1 Troglopedetes dispersus
TGTTTCTCAACTGCAATGCACTTCAAATAGAACAAGTATTGTTTTGTAGTGCACCCATTATTAAGTTTAATGCATTCACATTCCTGCACACTCCAGCCATGTAACCACATCAGGTATTTCATCACTTTCTCCTGGAGTCTGAAGGCTTGAGGAAATAATTGTTTCAATGAAGGTTTGAGCAATCCAATTTCTCCCAAATTATAAAGATAGATAAACCTGTTTGCGAGTTGCAAGTAACCAGATCCACGAAACAAATGCTCTCATTAATTTTTTATCACGGATAACTCGTGCCTGAAGATCGCGATGGTAAAAGAAAATGAAATGGACATGCTCTGGCTAGTGAATATTTAAAAGGTAACGTCTTATTTTGCATTCATGAACATTTGTTTGTTTTGCAGAATGGTGGTAGACTGCTTCACTACCATTGTATCGTCGAGTTGAGCTGGACATGCTGACGTGCAGGAAGAGTTATTTACCACTTAACTGAATCTGTCAGTTCGGAGGAGGCAAACTATATATGGAGGACACAGCAGGGCATGGACATAGATTCATGATGTTGCAGTAACAAGTTCTTTGAACTTGCTCGTTTGTATGCGTGCGCCTTTTTATGGCTTTCTGCTATCTGTAATTGATTCCTTGTTATATGATGGTGCAAGCTGGAAGCGCCACTCAAAATGTTGGGCTTACCTTGAAATGCAGCTTCAAAGTTGCCACCATCCGTTTTGCTCACAGCTTTCGCTACTTCCAGGAGCTGACCGGAAATGCTTGTCAGCACAAAAACTATAACAATTGTCACACTTGGGCTCATCATTTTGAATTTTATCATTTTTCACCAGAAAAAAATAAATCACTCAAATATTATGATAACGATGAAACATTGAAAATGATGATCAGTGATATGAATGAAGCACTATAATAATTCTGATAACTCCCTCCCACTATTCTTCCATTTTGTCGCATACTAACTTTCTCATATTCACTTCATAATTTTTAACAAAGCAATGTAATAACTCGTGCTCGATAATGGAATTTTTGCTTCGGAAATTACCTAATCATGTTCATTCTGATAATGAGTCGACCTCTCGTAGTCCCTTTAATGGTCTCTCTCTCGTCTCCTTCTCAATTTTGTTCTAAAAGAAATGTTTGAAGGGCAGAGATCAACAAGACTTAATTTTCCTTTACATACTACGGTGAAGCCAAAGGTCATTAAAAGGTGAGAAAAACTTTGCGTTTCTACACTTCACAATTTAATTATTAGAACAACTTAAATCCACTTCTTGATCCAAATACTTTTTTATAAACCGGCCTCGGCGATTTTTATTTCACTTCAGTGTGACATTTATTAGAAAGCATTTTTTTGTACAGTTCGCTTAGTCTCATTTGTAAGTACCGTCAGGTAACTAATAGTTGTACCTTAAAGAAACTCACTTGTCAGTATAAAGATTATCCTCTAAACTAAATAACACCAGTCGCTTATTGATTACTGTACCCCACACACGTTTAATATCACACGCGCACACACTCGTAAACTAATCCCTTGTTCTATTGTTCTCGGAAAATAATTAGTATTCCATATTTACTCTGCAGTCAAGTGTGTGAGTGTGTGTGTGTGTGTGTGCCGTGGTGTAAATGACAGATAAGATGATGATGCTGTTCCAGTCCATATATTTTCTTTAGGCAAGCAGAAAAAATGACGGATTTTCTTTATTCTGTGTTTTTTATATTAGAAACGCAAGACACACACACGGCTTGTGTGTAAGCGATAGTAGTTGTAGTACAATAACAAAACAACTCACATTACATCACACTCTGCACTCTTCTTACCTCCCCGCACACACTATTTTTACACACACTCTCGGAGACATGGACACACGGAAGTGCTTCCCTGCTATCTCATGCATTGACTGACTATTGAGTACTTTTACTTTTTTTCTCTTCCTTTTGTGCTCTATTATTTTTTATATTATTATTTTCTCCTTTCTCCTTTTCTTTCTTAGCTCTGCACGAGTGAACGACCAGGCTAAGTAAAGCTTGCTCCAGGAACAAGTCGACTGACGGTGCGGGCATTCAGTGCGTGGAGACTGCAGAATAAGAGAACCATTCGGAAAAGCAATCTGAGTAACACTGAGGAGCAGCGGAGAGCAGCAGACTTTTCCATGGTCCTTCGCTCACAGGTTCACTCACATTTTCTCCATTACCACATTCTCCTCCATTCCTTCCTGCTTCTCTCCTCTGAACTGTTCCAGCAACGTTGGAGCAAGATAAGCATAATAGTACATGCATTGAACAAGAACGGGCAAGAGCATTAACATTACCTTCCTTGTATCTGTCAACTTTCTCAAAAAGATACATGCTGAGATCTACCCTGTACCTATATGTATTTTCCAGGGAAGAGGAAAAGCAGTATGGTGCTCGGAGAACAGCAGACCTCCATATATCCCTCACAAGTCTATATTTAGTATGAGAGTAGCGTATGTGCATTTCCATGTATACATATTCTTTCTCCGAAGTATGACGACAACGACACATATACACAAAAAATGTTACAGCTACTAAGACGAGGAGGGGAAGCGAGAGAAAATGGGAAAAAAACGGGAAATAGCTGACTGCCTGGAAGAGCATGTCTGGAGTGTATACAAAAAGGATGGAGGTATCGATCGACATGTGTTCAGTAGTTCTCGCGGTGCAATAATGCAAACAATATTAAATGGACTGGATAAACTTTAATATGATATTGTATGGAATGCTCGTATGTATTATGTGTACATGAGAAAGTTTAATGTTTTCTCCAGAGTCAGGTTCTTTGCTCCCTTAAGAAAGGATTTTTTTGTCTCAAAGATTTTATAAAAAAAGAGTTGTGGTGGATTGTAAGCATTTATGTTGCATTACAATAATAATATCTTTGAGATCATGTGTGTCCATCACTCTCATTATTGTAGGAACTATGTATAAAAAATATTCTTTTGCGTTGCTGGTTTAGGTATTTATATATGTGAGCGCAAATGATGATGACGATTATTCTGGCGATGGCATCATCACGATTGTAGTAGCTGTGGTGGCTTTGAATTGAACGTGAAGCCTTATTGTGCCCTCTTTCTTTGTGGCACAGCAGTATTTCTTGCATGGTGACTTTGATGAGAAGAAGGGAACTTTTTTTCTAGTGGTGACTGAGTTGTGCGCTCAAGTTGAGCTTGACTCAGTGCGACGTGATGTACTTCAATTTATATGTCGAATGAAAAATTAGCTGCAATCTTCGAAGAGTGGTTCAACGTTCATCCTAATTTCGAATGCAATTATATTAATAAAGTTATTATGTCATTCATTCTTGAGCAAAAAAAAAACGGTTCTGTCTGTCTCTCTCCCTTTTTTTCTTTCTTTGCAGGCAGGCAGCACTACTACAAAAGAAAAAAATAATGGGACGCTGCATTATTTATTATTTAAATTTTTCATTTCCCTTTCATTCATTAACCATCATCACTATCACTCGAACAAAAAACCTAAAAATCCCTTCAAGTAGCATCACAGACCTGAAAAAAAAAGAAATATTACCCAATATTTTTCAAAGAAGTATTTTTTCAGCAAACAAAAGAAGAAGAAGAAAAAAAATGTAAATGCAGGAGGCATGCAAGCATGCATGCATTAGCAACAATATACCTATATTTCGTTAACACTCTTTCTTGTTCTATCTTTCTTTCTTTTTTTGAGCTGTAAAAAATCGCAAGAATAAAGTGGCATCGCATCCCCTTCTTATTTTACAGAAGTTGGACACATATTTTTTGCAGGTTGAGCATTGACATGTTTTGTTGATTTTCTTCATTATTATTTCAGCAATATTATAATATAATTTTTTTGACGAGATGATGTGACGTAGCCATCCTCGTCCCAGTTGAAAATATTTTCTTGGAGGGACCGCTGAACTCCAATTGGATAACAACACGAGAGGATAATGGGAAAACCTATTTTAAAACCATGTTCAACTACCCAGCAGTTATTTAGCTTTTAAAAATACCTTCTGTGTTTTTTGTTATCTTCTTCTTTCTGTTGCAAAATCTTGGCTGTGATGATGAGATGAGCATCATCATCATCGTGCCATTGTAAAATGGCAAGGGAGAGGAGGAGGAGGGGGATGATGATGATTATTATTTTCTGGGTGCTTTGCAAGTATTTTTTGGCGATTATTATTGTCAACGCTTGAACAGAAGGGGTAATAGTAGCTAATGCATAATAATATCATTACGCATTAAGCATGCAACACGGCTTAAAGCAGGTATTATTTATCCTTTCCTTTTTTCGTGATGCTAGTAGTAGTTGCGTCTGTGATGATGATGAAGTTGATGGTGATGGTAGCACGTCATTTTGGTGGTATTGGGATTATATCAATTTGCTCGTCTGTCATGCCACTGATTGTTTGAATAAAATATAAAAAAATAACTTAAGGTAAGCATGTATCCGTTTTCATGATGGGCCCTTCGCTTTTTTTTTCTCAGAGGAGCTGAAGAAGGTACCCAATTTTTGCCGACAACAACAAAACGGGGCTCTACAGCACGTGCACGTTGTTCATGTTGTGACAAATATGAAAATGTTCTTTTGTGCAATTCAATCATTCTTATAATAGCTTACACAGTGGTGTGATTTTTTTTACATGGGCGACTGTCGTGGCGGTAGGTATTAATAATAATCAGCACAAGTGAGTATTAACTTGAGTCAAGTCCTCTTTTTAATCATAAAAAAATCACAAAAAAGAACTGGGATGATGGTCGTGGTGATGATGTTCCATTACTGCAACACGATCGTGCTAATATGTCCCACGCAGAGATTTATATAAAAGCCACCTTCACCACATATGACGACTGTCAATTTGGAGCTCGAGTCGTCTTCACCTGGCGAACATTTTCATTCCACTCAAAGCATAGTTGACAAAATGAAAGGATTTGTAAGTTTTCAGTGATTATTTTTTTGAAGGTTGGAAAGATTCTGTTTTTTATAATCTTTTTTTAGGAGCTCAAAGAAGTGTATATTTTTTCGGTTTTAAAGGTTGCAACGATTCTTGTTATCGGTGTGGGAGCAGTCAGTGCGGGAATCGGTGGTGGAGGTGGAGGTTTTGGTGGCGGTGGAGGTAAATTTTCAGGGAGAAGCTATTTTCAATTTGATAATTAAAATAACTGCGCATAAAATTTATTTTTTGATTAATTGTAACTCAGGTGGAGGCGGATTCAGCGGTGGAGGAGGAGGTGGCAGTTATGGGGCTCCTGGAGGAGGAGGTGGTGGTGGTGGAGGAAACTATCAACCAGCCCAATTCTCAGAGGGGCCATCCAGCGACGGGATCGTTGACCAAGCTCTTCTAGCTCAAGTTGCACAAGTTTTGAGTCAGCAAGGTCCGAACAATATATTATCTTTTCTATCCGGATAGGTAATAGGGCCGTTCTTTTGGCAGGTCGAGCTAAAAATCGATTTTTTAAGATCTCCGACCCCATGTTCACGTTTTCTAACAATGCAAGATATAGTGTCCTATTCATACTTTGTCACACCTGATCATAAGAACCTTCCCCTAATTGCGTGACATTCTGAATTTCATTCATTCTAGCCCCTATGACCTGTTAGTGGTGGTAACAATTCTCACAGCCCATATTTTCAATATTTTTTATTCTCTCGAACTCATTGTCATTTTGCGGAGAACAAAGAACTTGAGCATCATGTTTTTTTTGCAATTTTTAGCTAATAATACAAGAGAGTTATGCAGGTTTTAAGTTTATCTAGTTTTTCATGCCGAACGCCAGATTACTTGAATACCTCAGATATCCGCATGCATAATGGGAACAACTTGCTTTTGGAATTACTTCATCATGGCGTTCGGCATAAAAGTTGCAATAACTATTATTGTTGATTATTTACTGACATTAGCGATTTTCGAAAAATTAAAGTGCAGGCTCATTCGTTGCGTATATGCTCAGTTGGAAAATAGAAAGAGTAAAAAAATATTATAAAATAAGGGCAGTTAAACCACTAAAAACCTGATCGCTCTTACGTTAACCGAAACCATTAGAGAATTCCTAGTTTTAAACTGAATTTGTAACAGGTGGTGGAGGAGGTGGAGGCGGTGGAGGTGGTGGAAGTTACGGAGCTCCTCCATCCTCCGGTTATGGCGCACCTTCGCAAGGTGGTGGTGGCGGTGCCCAACTGGACACTCCCAGGAAGGCCCAGCTTGTAGGTAGTTTCTCCAGTACCAGTGGGGGAGGCGGAGGAGGATACAGTGGTGGTGGAGGTGGTGGTGGTGGTGGCGGATACAGCGGAGGAAATAGTGGCGGTGGAGGTGGCTACGGACGTTAAAAGGGAAATTCAAAGGAGGAGGATCTAAGTTTTATCATCAATGAATACAAAATGGGCCATAACTGCACTCTACAACCACATTCTCTCTTTACTCAATCTCCACAACAATATTACGTAACACTTGATGTCAACAAAGAATCCTATTTTTATAATAAAATGTTGCACAGGACTTTTTTAAAAAATTCTTCAATTTAGTTGAGGGCATCTGCCAGCATAAAAAATGCATTTTTGCCAACATTTGCCTTCACCTGTCGAACCGATGCAAAAATAGATTGATTAATTATTGTGTAAAAAAAGTATGCCAGGAGAAGGTCATGAAAAACATTGACTCTCGATCTGAACCTGTCATGTTTCTTGTCCAATGTTTGAGCGATGGAATGACACGTGTATTAACTTCCCTGCGGTGTGACCATAATATTGACCTGGCATCGTGTAGCATGTCGCCCCAAGTTCTCCTGTCTGAATTTTTAGATTCCGTTTGAAAGAGATGCCTTTAAGTGATGAATTTGATTGGCCAGAAGGGATTGATGATGCATTGTTAAGTAAACATTTGATCGTTTAACACCAAAATGATTAAAAGGAACAAGTTCTCTATATCTTTATTTTTAACTTTGATGATGGTTTCATTATGGTGTCACTATAATTTGATTGGCACATCAATTTTGACTTGATAAAAAAAATTACAAACATTCTCAAGAAACACGAACCAGTTGCACATTCCTCTCCGTTCGTTCAAAAAATCAATTCATTCATTCGCAACACAACAATACCAAAAAACTCACTCACTTATCTACGAACGTTTTAGTAAGTAGTATTATTAGGTTCCTATTATATACAAAATTTACATAACAAAGTTAGTGGTTCTGAAATCTGTGAACTAAAATAATCAATCACTAAAATTATAATTCTTACAACATCCTAAAGTTACTTCTTGTAGTATCCCAAATGATTATCGAAGTGAGCTGGTGGTCCATAGCTTGCCACTGGAGCTTTGTAAACTGGTGGAGAGGCATAATGAAAGGGTTCATGATAATGCGAATGCGAGTGATGATGATGTGGATAGTAAGGCTCGTGTTGATACACTTTGGTATATGAATCCACCAGATAAGCCGGCTCTGGATGACCCAGAATTATCTTATTTTCCCCGTATCCCTTTGAAAGGACGTTGAGAACGTGATGCCAAATCTCGTCATCCACCACTCCAGGATGCCCACCTTGCGCAACCAGGAACACTGATGCGAAGAAGAGGACGCCCACTAAGAATCGATAATTCTACAAACCGCAAAAAAAATTAGTTAAATGTCACTGGACAAAAATAATTAATTTATGCACCAAAACTCACCGGATTCATTTTGATAAATAACCCGTGAACTTGTCTTTCAAGAAGAAGGAAGGGTGACACTGAAGTTTTGGCTGGTTATTAATTGACCGTGGCTTGTTCACTAATGAGACCATCAGCCAGCGACCCAGAAAGCTTTTATAGATAGAGAACACTCTTGAAAAATTTTGATCAGGAGGAGGAGGCGAAGATGCTGTTTGCAAATTTCGGTCACGTGTGCTCACTCGCGCTATAACAGTTAATATCTCAGTTAACTACACAGTCAGTAAAACAACACCCTTGGTCGTAGTAATATCACTGGTGTAGTGACGATCCCTCTACCACTGGCTGCCGTCATGTTATAAGTCACACGACAAGAGAGACAAAGCAAAAGAATTAAAGGACTTTTGAAAATTGTTTCATTTTTATGTTTGCTGTTTACGCAACAACAATAAAAACAACAACGGATAGCATAGCGCCATCATCATCATCATCGTCTAATCTGACTGACTAATGACGGATTGATACACATTTTAGAATAATTTTCTGATTCCATTTTACGTGATTGAATGCCGCACTCATCCATCCATCCATCCTACCGTTATATAGTTATCATCATCATCATCCAACAAGTTTAAATTGAACTGTTGCAAGAGATTTATCAAATCATGATGGTGATTGTTTTTTTTGCAATAATTAGACTATTTTTTACATTTACAACAAGATAATGGGCGAGTTGAGATGGTGTGAGCCAACAAGCCAAAACCTAGGACGAGGAGGAGTCAAAAGGAAATCGCTGCAGTTGATGGATGCATGCATAATATAAACACTTCAATGATATCGCACAGGTAGATTATTATAGTGCAACAGCTAAGATGTGAATGACTTCGAAAATCGTTTTTTTTACCTACCACCACTGGCCATAGGCCTTTTGCCTTGTGCGTCACACAATATCTTTTTTTTCTAGTATTTTTGCTAGTGCAAAAGTTACGAAATCGTAGAGCTGCTCCACAAGCGCTCTTTTGTTTCTAAAAGTGTATCTAATTGTAAAAAGAATAGGGGAGCAGCGGAAAAGGTTACAAGTTTATTAAGGTACTTCACAAGGAGAAATAAATGGTACGTGATTCTTGATTCACTTCATTTTTTTAGCCATCTTTGTACTTGTATGATGGTGGGCCTGCTTTTTTATGGCGATGATGGTGCACATGATATGATATGCAAAGGGACACATACATAAATACTGTCGGAGGAGGTGTGTACACAGGGAAATTGCCACTATAATAATTTTTTTGGTTGCTTTTATGGTTGCAGCTATTTGTAAAATTCGTGCGTGGAGGTAAATTGTGCCGTAAAAATAGCAAAAAAAACGTCTTTTCAAAAAGTTTTTTGTTCTCTGTTGTAGATTTTTTTGTCTCATAAACATAATAATTAGCTTCTCGCGCATTGCACATCGCTACTTACTCCTTTTTTACTCATGTCATAATTTAAAATATTTAAGAATTTATTGGAGGCATTAAATTGTGTGTCACTTATTTGCTTGCAGAAAAAAAATATCGTTTTACTAGCTGACAACTATAAAAAGTTCCATTTGAAATAACAATATAACATTTATTTGGTTCGTGGTTTCGCTTATCAATAGAACAATCATCAATCATAGTATTTTCCTTATTACTGCTTCCTAATCAGGCGTCATATATCATGTGGAATTGAGTCCATATTAACCGGCGCATTTGGAGCAATTGATTGAGAGTAAAGACTCATCCGAGTATAAATGTAGTTCGTTTGAAGTCGGAAGTGGAGTAAATACAAAAAAGTCTCACGAAGCAGTCCTCGTTACCATTTCTCATCTTTCCCATCAAAATGTGTGACAAAATGTAGGTAAAAAATCCGTCAGTGGAAATTAATATAATTTATCCAACCACATTTCAATTTTTATTTGATTTTGGTGAAATGTGGTGGTCCCTTTGATGATGGAGACGGAAATGGGTTTATAGCGAACCATATCCAATTTTTGGTAGTACAAAATTTTTTGCACTGTGGCAAAGTACGGACAGATCGGTTTAATAAAAAAGAACCAAAGTTATAATGACTGGCGCACGTTATCACTTCAAACAAAATAATGTGACAACATTTATTCACAAACTTTATTCGAGGAGTAACAAATAAAAGTGTAGAATGCGCCAAACAGCTCGCTGAGAATGTTTAAAACAAACCAAGAATGAAGTGGGAACACTACTGCGGCAGCCAGTACCACACCACCACCGTCATAAATAGGTATTAATGCACACACCAACCACACCATATTTATTTAGTTTTTTTACTAGTTGGATTACTTACGCAATTGTAAAGATCGTTATTATTTTAATACCTACCTAAGGTAGATATTCGAAAGAGGAGAATTAAATAAATGTAAAAAAAAGATTAACAAACTTCTAAACTTTTGTGCCTTCTTAGAAGACACACGGCAAGGCAAACCATTTAAAACATACAAGTTTCAAAAAAAATATTATCACCATTATTATTGCAATTTTTTGTTGAGGTACGTTAAAAAGTGTTACCCTTAATGTTAAATGTTGCATAATAACCTTTATTCAATTTTTTCAAACTTTTTTTTGGGGGAGCGTTCGTGCTGTACATGATCTAGATCATAAAAAATGATGAATAATATTTCTTTTTTTGCCACACTGACAATAGTGAAGTGAGTTAAAGGAATCTTTAAAAAATGAATAAAAAATATTAATCATCGAAATAATAATTTGTGGACACAGTTGAGAATTTGATTTGATGACGAATGGCTACAATGTTTTGAGCCGGCGGGGGTATTATAGTAATTATACATAGCAAAACAAAGGCAAACAAACTCTTTTTTCACTCTTGCTTTCTTGTCACGCTATGAAATTTTTCTTGAGTCAAAATTCGATTTCTGTATTAAACTTCTCTGACTCAGATAATTAAATTACTCAGGTTGACAGCCAGAGAGGTAGGCAAACCCAGACATGCGATTTTAAAGTGTGCATATATTATTATTCTTATGCCGTGTTTCAAAAAGCTCTCATAAATCACGTTTTAATGCGAAGTGGTTGCAACAGAGCTGACATGTATTAAAAGCACTCATTAATACCAATTAAGCATTTGAAAATCAGGAGGTGAGTCATTGTTGGGGTGAAGCGATACATTATGAATCTCACTCACGAGTTAAGTGTGCTCCATCATAAATGTCACTGTCCGAAAGGATTACATGATAGATAAGAGTGATGCAATGCAAGATCTCATATAATCTTAACTAACAAGGGCTTGTGCCGGGTGGATGGATGTGCATAGCTGATGCTGGCTGTGCATACAATCATCATGATCTACATTTTTGCCATTATTATTATTATTAGCTGGTAAAATTAAAGAAATCCATTACTTGAGTAAATCCAACCAAGATCATTATCAGGATCACGTCCATCCAAAAACCATATTATTGTGTGTGAAATGGAAAAAGGTTTGGTGATGCTTTTCGAATCACAACAGAAGTGAAGCTAAAAAAAATGCAATTAATATTGTGCAAGGGCAATCCATTCAGATTAGGTATGCCATTTTTTCTGGTTGACATTTTTTTCCAATATTGCTTTTCGAACGTTCGTGTAAACCTTTTTAGTCTACTATGTAGTATGATGATGATGATGTGATGATAAGTACATAACCGGTCTGAAGAGCAGCCGTAATTAAGTGATTATCTGTGAATGGCCACAAAAGCATTCGTCGACGCGCCTCGCATCCCTGTCGCTGTTTAGGTGTGAATGAGTAAATACCTACCTAAATAGCTGCTGCGTCAATCTATGTTCTTGGTGACATTTATTAACTTGTTATTATCTCCGATTGCGAAACCAAACTTCAGAGCATTCTCTAATGGTTTTTGGGTCTTGCACTTTGAACCAATTATGTAAATCCCTCTTTTTCATCTTGTTAATTGCCAAATCCTGATAATTACCGAACCCATTAAAGAAATCGAACTAGACTATCCCTTTTCTGTTTTTTTTTGTAGAAATCAATTTGTAAAATATGCAGTTTGCATGCTTTTATTTCAGACCTCCACGCACCGCACCTGATGAGGTTGATGCTATTTTTAATACATGAATGCAACAGTGATGAAATTAGGCATGCATTTAAAAAATGTTTGCAAGTATGTTGATATTCTTGGAATCATACTAGTTGTTTTTATTTTAATCGGGACACTTGATGTGCTTCATAGCAGAGAATCTTATTACTCTTCTACGATTCTGCATATTTTTACACTTAATTAATTTCGTAACTCTATTAAGATTAGCTTTTAACATTGACATTTCTAGAATAACATCTTAGGTAAATAATGTTCTTATCACGTAAATTATGTACTTTAATAAATCACAGTGAATTGTGAATATCTTTTTATCAACTTAATTCAAAACATGCCGGTTGACATAATACCTCACAACAATAATATAAGCACATTCCAAAGTTCTAATGAAGGCTTAATTATTAATTAATGAATCTTGTAAAAAAAGGTCCAGATATTGATTCCCAGCTATATTTCCATTGTACAGGATTCTCACATTTGAAAAAATCCATTGCATGCCTTATGTTTTTTACATAAAACTTTTTGCGGTTGCTTATCCTACAACGGATAATTATACTGACAAAAATGATCAATTAGTAAAAGCTATATTTTCTGCGGGTGAAGTAAGTTTGTTTGTACTAGCATCCTGATTTATGCTCTCAGTGAGAAAACTATACATGACATTAACAGTTAGTTACTTAAAGCTAATCGATAATTAATTGTAAAACACAGTGCTTGCTCTACCTATATTTACGCTTGTACAAGCATCACGGTTGGCAATTACTGTATCATGAACAATTATCTCATATGTATGTACGTTAACTAAAAAAACAGAAGCAATTAAGGAATCCCTATCTCTGGTATCAACTTATAATTTTACCTATTCAGTTAAAAAATGGCACTCTCCAATAATTACTCCGAAGAAACACATTGTTTGAAGTGTGCTCAGGTAAATAAATATGTTTTGGACATTCATTACCCCTCCAGTAACTAAATTACAGGGGATCAACAATTTAGATATCAAATTATTCAGTCCATGTCGTGCTAATAATAATCTGGTATTATTGCTCTTCAACTCTAGGCTATTCCAATTGCACTGTCACATATTTATAATGTTAAGCAAAAAAAAAGAATCACAAAACAGTCCTCATGAACATTTGAACACAAACCAAATGCACGCAAACGCTTACTTAACTAATTAATGTGGATCTGACTTAAGACTATACATACTTGTGGTTTATCATCATAGGATTAAAATAAAAATTATCTAAAAAAAACTGTTGTCTCTAGTTTATGAGGTTTTGTCGTCCTTCTTGGGCCAGCAAATCAAGCACATGAGGACAACTGCACCAGCACACATCACGACAAGGTAAAGGGACAGCATGAAAGTCCGGAATGCAGTTCCCTGTAGAAAAGCAGAGAAACAAGTGAAATAAAATGTTCAACATAATAACATACCGCAAAAGAGTTTAATTTCCCAAGATTATTTATATTACCGGTGCTTCTGATGTCATCCCGTTCGGCTTCAATGGCCCAGGTGTCAGAGCTCTCTTCTTATGGCTGGCTTCCATGTGCTTGTCGGCCCACAACGTGTGAATCTGTAAAACATGTGATTGAATTTTAAATTCGGTTGCGAAGCGAATGATC
>JAHZNF010004439.1:0-13672 GCA_027744215.1 Troglopedetes dispersus
AATTTTTTTACTAATGATGTAGTAGTGCCACGTGTGAGTCTTGATTTCCTTCCGGCCCACCATGTAAGTCACCGTTATATTTCCGGTTTCTCCCTCGGGCACTTCAAACACTTCCAGGGCGTTTATCCCATTCTCGAAGTCTGCAACCTCCTCGGCCCGATGACGCTTAAATGTTCCCTCCTTCAGGGTGTGATTAGGCTCAGCCCAATTTGCATAATCGGTAAATCTCGTCTCCCATTTCACGAAGAATGGAGCAGTTGTAAAAATTGCTGACTTCACCGGATAAAATTTATTTTCTGAACACAAAAATAATTATTGTTCAAAAAATTTAAAATAAAATAAAGAATAATAATTCTCTCAGATTTTTTTTAATTTGCAAAGCGAAACCTGGAGGAGGCAATACTGCAACTTCCAAAATTGTCTTGAGTTCTTTATTTGTTGCTGGCGGTTCGATAACTGTATCCACGTTTTTGGTATTCGAGTTTTGATTTCCATGTCGCTCCGCAATTCCATCGGCAAGACTCGCATTGCAAGGAACATCTGCACCCAGGACCATCTTCTTCAAAACGCATTGCATTGTCTGCACAACGGTGATTGTAGGAGGGAGCAGATTTTGTGGGAACAGGCTTATCGGCTTCTTGGTTGGATGTCTGTAGGCTGGCTGTTTCGATGCATCCACTCTGGACATGAGCGTCTCCGCAATGAATCTATGATGAGGATTTAGCGACTGTGGAATTGAACTTAACGACAGGTCCTCCACAGAACCAGGAATTTTATCATCAGGAGTATCTGGAGATGATAGGCTTCCTCCAGAGGCGGAAAACGTTGGTAACACCCCGGAAGCAGGTGGAGCTGGAGCACCTGGAGGAAGTCTAGAGTGAGACATTCCTGGATGCTGGTGACCATGAAAATGAGAGTGCTGCAAAGGATGACTTAAAATCACTGGTAAGGCCAAGTTCCCAGCAGAAGTGGGCGAAACCAGGGACGCTCCTTGGTTATCAATAAGTGGAGGATTTGTGTGTTGCATCATATGGGTCATTGGAGGTCGATGATACACTGGACGACGGTGAGGCAGAAATCCTCGCGGAGGCATTGGCATCTGACCTCCAGAGAAGGGGTGGAGAGGTGGACCACCCCTTCTGGTGAGGACATTTGCATTATTGGAAGAAATTCCAGCGTTACCCACGCCCTGCCTGCGTCTCATGAATGGTCGCTTTCTTCGTCTGTGAAGCCTATTTTTTCTCAAAAATGGTTGGAATGATGCTACTTCTTGCAGCTCGGTAGTTGCATTACTATTTTGTGAAGATGAGGCTAATTGCGGTGGAACAGGAGGTATCGCCATTTCTGGGTGCACGGTAGCCTGCTCTCCGGAATTGGTGAGAAGGGATGCCAAAAATGTGGCGTCTTCTTCAGTTTTAATTATGTCTGCCAATTCAGCACTATTTGGAAATGCTGAATATCCTGGAGATGGCGCAGACTCAGTTTGAGGTTGAGATGGAGGCAGCATTGCCAAGGAAGGTGTGGTGTCCCGCTTCGTCTTCTTTCTTTTTTTCTTATCAACCTTGCAAGCATATTCAGAAGATGAGGCTAATTGCGGTGGAACAGGAGGTATCGCCATTTCTGGGTGCACGGTAGCCTGCTCTCCGGAATTCGTGAGAAGGGATGCCAAAAATGTGGCATCTTCTTCAGTTTTAATGATGTCTGCCAATTCGGCACTATTTGGAAATGCTGAGTATCCTGGAGATGGTGCAGACTCGGTTTGAGGTTGAGATGGAGGCAGCATTGCCAAGGAAGGTGTGGTGTCCCGCTTCGTCTTTTTTCTTTTTTTCTTATCAACCTTGCAAGCATATTCTCCGTAGACGTCAGGGGTTATCGGGAGAACGAAACCTAAAAATGGGTCGAATCGAGCATTCCCTTTGAGCAGGAATTTCCTGTAGGATCCCTTGAGTTTCAAGAAAGCAAACAAATTGTGAGTCATTTTATGTTTTCTTTTTGTTAAAAGTATGATTACATGATTGCATGACATGTCTCATCATTCCAGTAATTACATCTTACATCCGGCGCTTTTCTGAAGAGTGAGATGGGCGTCTGCCGCTTTTCCATGCGACATGGAATAATTACTTCGTCTGCATGACTCGGAGGAATTACTTCAATCCTCCGTCCATCATTGATAACCTCTGACTTGGGATCTAATGTAAAAAGGAAACATGTTTTTTGTGGTAAAAAATAATTTCTAATTTTTGAAGGTTGAATGTGACGAGTCCACATTTTGGTGCATTTGATTTATCTATGTATTCCATTACGTGGCACAAAAAGGTAGAAGGAGTTGGCTTTGGTAGCTTTGTCTATATTTTTGCATGTGTATTTTCCAGTGAGATGATCCGAGATTTTGTTGAATGTGAGAAGTGACACATGGAGATAGGTAGAGGCAGCCCAGAAGTCTCCTACGTGCCGAGTATTCTCCACTTCAATTTCTGACATTACCTAACAAAAAAATCTCAATATTTAGTAATATGGACACACAAAAAACGGAAGTGAAATATTTTTAATGAGTCAACTATAGTCATGAAAATAGAATATTGCGAGCAAAAAAAAGTTTTGTTCATTTACCCCATTTCCTTCGTACTCCCATTCAACCACGCCAGATCTGCTTTTGCACTCGATCACAAGTTGCGTGACATTTGCGGGCAGGGTCCACTCATTAACTTCTTTAGCGCCATTAGTTCCAAGGTGTAGCTTTGTCGAGGGCGGCTCAATGATCTCACCACACTCACCGTGCTCACAGTCAAGCTCATCTGAGACAACCTGAGGATCTGAGTTTCTGACCTTGTAGCTATGCACGCGAATTCTGGGTATGTCGAGAATTACCCCTCCTGGACCAATCAGACTTCTTCCTTGCTGTCCATCGTGGTACTCGGGCAGACCATTCTTGAACACGAGTCCACTCACACCAGCCAACTTACTTATCACAACTAAACTCGTCACTAAAAATATTCCTAACGGAGACAACCTTCTCGATCTGCTTTTCTGACTAGAAAGCGCCCTGATAAAAATTTCAAGAAAATCTTCCATTTTCCGATCACCACCACCAGCAGCAGCAATAGAGCACGCTTCTACTATTCTCGTGTGTTCTCCCAAATTTTTGGAGCACTAATGAGACATGATGACGGTGATGCACCAAGAATGATCCATAATGTCAACACCTCTTCCACAATCCTTCTTGTCCTGAACAATTTTCTACTTTTGTTGATTCTCAAAAAATATTTTACTTATCCTATAAAAAGAGATTGATTTTTTGTGCGCATCAAGAAAAAAAATCAACTTACTTCTCGCTCACCACCACCACACTTTCCTCCATTTACTGAAAATCCTTCGGCACGAATTGATTTCATTTCGTGCATGTATGATTTCGTGTATGGATCATTATCCTCGCTACGAAAACCACCACCACTTCAAAAAAAAATATTTTTTTTTCTTGAAAAAGATAATCCAATGAAGGACTTCAAGGATATGTGTCTCTCTTTCGAAAAATAAATATTATCAGCGAGAATAAGTTTCAAATGAAAAAAGGTAATAACGCACTCTGTTGTCTTATTTTTTTCTTGCTAGGTCAGCAGAGTGAAACCGGTTCTGTTGTTGATTTGATATCAGAACAGTTATACACGAATTAATGGTTTAGTAGGATCAAGGCTTTTCTTTCTCTGATGCATGCATAAATAGTAAATAAATATTGCTCGAGCGCAGCAGCCAACCCCGTCACCGTCATCCACTGTTTTTATTATTACAGAGAAGTGGGTAAGTTTACGCGCACGTCCAAATCATAGTGCGCAGCGCACTTACTTCGACGAAAGTATTAATCAGTTTTTTTTCTCTGTTTTCTCGCATCTATGTTGTGTGAGTATTAAGTATGTGTGAATGAAGTTTTCTTCTTTGTTGTTCTAAAGTCAAATAAGGGACAATAATACATTGTTGTTTCAAACTAATATGGTCTGGTTATCCTTTTGTTCTTTTGATTTTTTTGCACGTTGCGCTTCTTCACCCACAAATATGTGGGGATGCCACCATGAACACCGTCTCAGTAATTTTGTGACACATCCCCCTCACATGTCACAGCCACAGCTAACGAACGTCAACAATATAAGAATTCAAAATAATATGAAACTGTATCAATATTGGTGTTGTTGTGAGTAAATATTGCATCAACTTTTGCTAACTACATATTATTATATTACAGTCACAAGGTGAAGGGAAACCATTTTTTATAGGACTTTATAAGGAAAAGGAATTATTTGCACTTCAAAAATGCACTTTCTTTCAAAGAAAAGAAACTGCAGAAATGCTTTAAATATACTTAAATAGGTGCAAACAAAATGTGGCAGCAGCAGGACACAAGGTAACGGGAGTATAAGGTACACACACTTATCTTTAAAAGGCTACATGATGCATCCTCATCATCATCACCGTTTCCGCTTTATGATTCAAAAATGTGATAACGGGTGGTGATGATGAGAAAACTGCTGCTGAAATAGTTCAGTCAATGGGAAATTTTTATTCATGTCGTGTGTACCACTTTTTTTTAATTTATGATTCAAAAATGTGATAACGGGTGGTGATGATGAGAAAACTGCTGCTGAAATAGTTCAGTCAATGGGAAATTTTTATTCATGTCGTGTGTACCACTTTTTTAGTAAAACCATTTTTTCAACTGAAAAAAAAATGCAAAAAAGGTGAGACAATTTATTAGCAGATGAGCAAGGTAAAAGCAAAAGTAGTATCTAAAAAATAAAAGCAAAGTTGATGGCTAACCCGTGCTCGAGGCGGCGAAGTGATAGTGAATATTATAATTTTATACTTTTTTCTGATAACATCTTTTTCATGACATCCATTAACTGTGAAGAAGTTGAAAGTTTAAAAAAGAAACAAGATCAAGAGTCAAGATGAGAACCTTTGTGTCATTATTTTTTTTACCTGAGAAAAGCTTTTCATTTCATGCAGACGACCATTTAGTATGGGCACACCATTCACTTTCATTTTTTGGAGGACTCCCGACGGAGGTACTACAAGTAAATGACGTGGGTGCGGAAGGTCACGCACAAGCAACGGGTTGACATATTCGCATTATGGGTTTATGCACACTTTTCCTGCGTGAAACATAAATTTATGAAAGCGCGATGAATGACGCTCACGGGTTTATACTTTGAACTCACGTGGCAGAAGTTGCAAATGTAAATTAGAACTGTTGCTTTTATTAATAATCGTCACAAAATGGTGCAGTCATACATGTACCTACTATGAGCCCTTTCGTGGGAACAACAGGTTGGTGAGAACTTTTGATTTGATTTGGCCTAATTTATCAGGATGTTTTAAAGATGAAATGGTGATATGGAGAACAATGTACTCATCAATTCAAGTTGGTATAAGTGTTTGCTATTTCCGGAAAGGTTAGGTCAGGAAGCGTAATAATAATTCTATGTGTTTTAACAAAGATGAAATTGACGAGTTTTCTGCGCACAGGAACCACGCCTAATAAATGTCTGTATACTTCTATATTTACTTAATGAAATTAGTCCCTTGAAAAATGTAAAGTTGTAATCATTAACTCAAACAGACAAAGGAAATGCTTATCCGTCTCAGGTTGCCTCAGTGTAATATATGCCACATTTAAAATATATTTATTTAAAAAAATAAAAGTGGTTAAGTGATTGGTGCCCCCGGTGAACGCATTGCACAAAAATAATGACAAAAACACAATTGAGTTTCTTGTAAAAACTGCCAATCTTTTATTCTCCAATCAGCCTAAATCACAATCACAATGATTCTTTTTTTTTCAAGAAAAATACCGACTGACTTTTGGTTAGCAAAATGTTACAAAGCTCAAAACCCAATTTCTTTTTGCACTTTATCACAAAGTCGAGTAAATGGAATTAAGGAGCCACGAGACATAAATACTGTGGTTAAAAAATTGATTGAACAATGCTGCAGAAAATTTGACTCATTGGAAGAATTTACCACCAGCCTCCGTAGCCTCCATAAAAGCCTCCGAATGGGTATCCATATCCTCCTCCGTAACCATATCCCCAAGGTCCCCATCCCCATGGACCACCACCCCAACCAGGTCCATAGAATCCACCTCCCCAACCCCACGAGCTGGCGGTGTCAAGATCTCCAGCTGCCTTGCCTTCAAGTTTCTGTGGGGGACCAGAGGCTGCTGCTCTTTCGGCAATCAGACTCCTCAGATCAGCAGCAAACACGACTGCCAAGCAAAGGCAGAAAACTACGACGGTCTGAAAATAAAATAAAAGCATGATCCACAAAATTAATCACGTTGCTCCAAGACATAGTACTTCCCAGAAATATATTTTCGTTAAGATTTCCACACAAAAAAAGTTTGCAAACTTACCAAAAGACGAGCCATTATGTTTCTGAAAAAATTTGGAATAAGAGAGAATAGTAGCACTTTGAAGCAAAGTTGTATATATTTTTTGTACTTCCAAGTTGAGTGGTTAATTCTCACTGTCCAGGGTTGTGACAATCACGGATTTATATATGTTGCTTGTCACGTAAATACTATACTATATCTTTTTTTACATGACAGAGTTCTACACAAGTTAAAACAATACCCATTTTGAATTTTTTTGTGCACACAAAAAAATGCTACTATAAAAATAGTATTGCTGGTGCTTTACTATATTTTTTGGCGATTTTGTAGGTTGCAAAACATTGCAATTATGAGATTATCATTTGCTAGTGAACATTTGCGTGAAATCTCTCTTTCGTAATGTCCAGTTAAAAAAATATTTATCGATCCGTTGTTGACCTTCACACTCGGCTAAATCAAAGATAATATGCAAATGCAGTCATTGTAAATGATGATGTCTGTATTGTCTAATCAGATCATTATTATGAGCGGTTTTAAAAATAAAGAACAAAAACATAATAATGTGCTACTATCCTGAGCATGAAATGAGGTTGACACATACATCCATCCACCTTTTATTAAATACAAAATGCTGCTTTTGGGGTATCTAAAAATGCTAATGAGTTGTAGTTTTTCGCATGCAGGACACCAGAACAGAGGAGATCACGAAACTGTCATTAATTAAAACAGCGGCTCTATCTAAAATGTTTTCGTGTGCACGTTCAAAAAATCTCATCTTTGTGTTGTTGCGTTCAGCAAGTGTTTTTTTCGCAAAGTTTGTTTGTGGTGCTTTTTTTTCGATGAGGGGTCTCTTGTTTACAAGGGTGTCAAAATTTCCGGTCTGTGAGTTTCTAGCAAAAACCCTTATAAAAACGGTGATTATCATCGTTATTCATGAACTGCCAAAAGTTCATGTTGCACAGACGTTGAAGATCCTTTTTGATGGAATAACCTGATTATAATACTTATTACGCAGTAAGCTAGTATTACGATATGAGTAGATTAACTTCAAAGGACAAGGTTACATATTAGTTTTAAAAGAAGGTTGTGAGTTGTGACGTGACCTAAGACCGGGTGCCTTCAATTAATGGCACACATACATTGCGTCATCATTTATTTTAATTATTTATGGGTGCATAGTTGTGGAGACTCCAATGTGGAGCCACAGCCACAACAACACAAGCTGCGTAAACTACTGCCTATGTAAATTATGGAAAAAAAATGTCAAAAGTGGAGCAAAGTCACTCTTCAAATGGAAAACTGTTCCATCCGACCGAACCGTTTGGGGTTTGGGTTATGTTGTTATGCGTACTTGCTAGTGTTTTTTTAAATAATTATTTGCATTTATTGATTTTTGAATGTGGTCTTTCTAATATTTTCTTGCTGCTCATCAATATCTCAGTTGCTAACAACCATAATGATCCGCGACAATTCTAAAAAGTGTTGGAGTAAAGAATGACGCAACAAAACATACCAACTTTATGTCTGGCAAGAACCAACACGTGCCATGCTATCATCATCGTGTAGTGAACATTGCCGTAAATATACACACAGTGGCTGTGTTATGCTCACATGGAGCTGCTGTAGCGCTAAATTCATGCTCCATGATGATATTGATGAATGATCTTATTTTGTCCCTTCATTGAAACACGATAATAATTTTAATAAGGATTGCATCATACCATCCATGATGATAAACACACATTAGAACAGAATTTAAGGGGAAATTGTCGTCGTATTTACCAGCAGCGGTTTTGTGATTGTTCACCATTTCCTTAATTAACACCTTCTTAATTTTTGTATCATGATTTTGACACGGAATTTTCTCAGACATCGCTCCGGGTTGCTTCGGTTGCTTGACTCGACACCAGCGTTTCAAAGGCAGTTCACTTCCGGTGCCAATACGATCAGATACAGATCGCCGTTCCTTTTGGTTCCTAAAGATGTCCACAGAAGACAATGCCGCACTTTGATGCACCTCTCCACATCATATCAATCCAAATTAAACAGTGCCAGTATTACAAATAGGTCTGGTGATACGACAATTACTAGAGCATTTAGTAGCAAGCGCGATGATGATGAAAATGACGACAAGAAGGATGATAAGGATGATAAGACCCCTACCGAAATGAAGGAGGGATCGGAGGATAATGCAGAAAATCAAGAACTTGTCAAACCTCCACCAATCAATAACGCAAATGCTCCAACACTTCTGCCAAGTACAACAACTGTGCCGGAAGAGTGGCCTCTCCTTCCACTAGTTGCCATTTCTCGGAACCCCGCTTTCCCCAGATTCATTAAGATAATCGAGGTTTCCGAACCCAACGTGATGAACATAATCAGGAGAAAGGTGAAACTGGGGCATCCATACGTAGGCGTGTTTTTAAAAAAAGATGAAAAGTAAGTCTAAATTAAAGGAGTGGTTAATTATTAACAACATTGAAACATGCTTTTGTCCTTATCCTTTTTATTGCGATTGTTTTGTTGGATATTTGTTGCAGTAACGAGAAGGAAGCTGTGTACACCCTTCAAGATTTGCACAATGTCGGCACATTCTGTAACATCATAGAACTGCAAGATTTAGGAGAAAAGTTACGAATGATCGTGATGGCTCACAGGAGGGTTCGGATTATAGGTCAAATTGTAGTAGATCAGAAAGAGCTGTTACCACAAGGAGTAGATTTGGAAGCTCACCACCACCAAAGCGAAAAGCGAAGACGAAGACGCAGAAATAATAACAATAAAGCCAAGGAGGAACAGGAAGGAGCTGTAGTAAATGCAGCCGAAGATCTAAAGGAACCTCTGGTTGAAGAAACGACCTTTGAACCGGTGCCTGTTTTAATAGTGGAGACTGAGAATATCCAACCAATTAAATATGCAATGACGACAGAAGTTAAGGTGAGCAATTCCAAATTGATCTGATCAAGATCAATCAAGCCAAATGTTTCTGCTTTACATTTGGAGTTTTGACTAATGATTTTATTGATTTATTCGATTAGGCAATGGTTCAAGAAATCGTGCGGACAATAAGAGACATTATGCAGTTGAATCCTCTCTATCGAGAATCACTGCAGGCTGCAATGCTTCATGGCGATAGGGTATGATAAGACGCAATTTCTTGAATGTAAAAAAGTTTGTTGAAAATTGAGATATTCAATTTTGAAAATGAAATATGATAATTTTGTTAGGTAATTGAGGATCCAGTTTATCTATGTGATTTGGGTGCAGCTATAACATCTTCCGAGAACAATGAGTTTCAAACAGTTTTGGAAGAAATGAATGTGAGTTGTTTATCGTTTCCTTTTGTATTTTTCTGTTTTTGGAACTTTTATATCATTCGTTTACTCATCTAACCTCTAAAGCCATAAAATTAATGCGTAACATTGGATTAACCTATTTTGGCAGATCAATAAAAGAATGATGACCACTTTAAGCATGTTAAAAAAGGAGCTCGAGTTGAATCGACTTCAGCAAAAGATCGGCAGGGACGTTGAAGAAAAAGTGAAGCAACAGCATCGGAAGTATATGCTCCAGGAGCAACTGAAGGCAATAAAGAAGGAACTAGGCATTGAAAAAGACGACAAGGAGACAATAGAAGAGAAATTTCGTGTCCGATTACAGGTACACTGCACGCATAATATTCATGGGTTATCTGCTGCATGAAAGCTACTCCTCGTCTGATATCTGTATAAATACATAATCCTCATTTCCGAAAATGTTTTTTGAGCAGGATAAAGTGGTCCCACAACCTATAATGGACGTAATTGAGGAGGAAATTACCAAGTTGAGATCTCTCGATAGCCATGCCTCTGAGTTTAAGTATGTCCATGTACATTTGAAACCTTTATTTTTAATTTCGATTTAGGGATTGAAGAATTAATTTATCTTGTTCGTAGTGTCACACGAAATTATATTGACTGGTTAACGATATTGCCTTGGGGCATTNTCTTGTTCGTAGTGTCACACGAAATTATATTGACTGGTTAACGATATTGCCTTGGGGCATTACGAGCAAGGAGACCTTAGATCTTGACAAGGCCAGAGAAGTTTTGGATGAGGATCATTACGGGATGGAAGATGTGAAAAAGCGAATTCTAGGTTACGATTAATACCAAAATTTTTTTCGTTATAATAACCACTGGTCAGTGTTAAGTGTTTACATATATGATATCCCATTTCTATTGAATACTCTCTCTCTCTCTCTTTCTCTAATCCAGAATTTATTGCCGTAAGTGTTCTTCGTGGAACAACTCAGGGAAAAATTTTGTGCTTTTATGGACCACCAGGCGTAGGCAAGACCAGCATAGCTAAATCTATTGCCCGAGCATTAAATAGAGAAGTAAGACCAAAAACCTGACACATCCTTCTTTTATTTGTAAACATTTCATCAGAAAATAATGAATTGTGTATTATATTCGGAGTTTCCCCTAAAAGGGAATTAGTAAACTAATATACTGAATATTCATAGCGTAAGAGTATAAAGTCCATGGGTTCAATGGTGCACTTGGTAATATTTTCTCGGGTTTTCAGATGCTTCGTAAAGCTGCGTTCCAAATAGTCAAAGAGAATGTGCAAAAGGTGGAAGTTTCATCGGAAAATATTGAAAAGTTTGTTGGGAAACCGGTATTTACACATGACAGGCTTTACCAGGATACACCGCCAGGAGTAGTAATGGGATTAGCTTGGACAGCAATGGGTTAGCTTGCACAATATTATTACTTACTATAACATATATTATGGTTAAATTATTATTAAACCATTTGCTTGGAATGCTTCAGGTGGATCCACGTTATTCATTGAAACCAGTGTAAGAAAACCTTCTCCTGATGAAAGCAAGGTCGACGGTACTTTGGAAGCAACGGGCCAGTTGGGAGATGTAATGAAGGAATCTACTCTAATTGCCTATACATATGCGAAATCCTTTCTAGGAGAAAAGGATCCTTCCAACCGTTTTCTACTTACTTCTCACATTCATCTTCATGTTCCAGAAGGTAACCTGCAAAATAAAAGTCTTTTTCTTCAATTTAACAAATTGTTACATTTTTTAAATAAATGATCCTTAACAGGAGCCACGCCAAAGGATGGACCTAGCGCCGGATGCACCATTGTTACGGCACTCCTGTCGATAGCAAAGAATCAGTCTATTCGACAAAACACAGCTATGACAGGAGAAGTATCTCTTACTGGAAAAATACTTCCAGTTGGCGGCATCAAGGAGAAAATCCGAGCTGCCAAGAGATCCGGTGTTACGTGCGTAATTCTCCCGGGAGAAAATAAAAAAGACTTCGATGACCTCCCAGACTTCATTAAGGAAGGTCTGGAAGTCCACTTTGTGCATAATTATAGTGAAATATACGATATTATTTTTGAATGATTAATCTTAAATAAATACGGGGGAAACGACTATAGAATAAATCCTCCTCAATTTTGTAAACAAAAAATAGTATAAAAGTTTAGTCAGTTGATCTAATCATCATTATTGTTGTGTGAATTTCTTTTTAAAGTTTTACAAGTGAGTATGAACTCTGTGTGTACATTCTCCGAGGAAAAAATATTATTTCTTTAACTGCTGCTGAATAAATTTTTCAGCAAAAAAGATAACCATTGCTGATGGGTAGAAACAAATGACGCATGTTAGCTCATCATAAAATTTTTCCGCAGAAGCGACAATCAGAGGCAGACTGCGCATAGGCATGTCGAATAAAATAATTGATAAAGTATTATTTTCGTATTTGCATATTATTGAGCCGGAGTTAATATGTTATTATCCAGTGAGTTTACCTAACCTTGGCCAGAGAGCAATTTAGAAAAATTCCGAAAAGATAGTGTTTTAAAACAGGTTTAATTTCTCTTGTCTGCAATATATACATACCATCTTCTGCATTGAACATTTTTCAGGATGCCACATGCTACAAGGCTAAAATGTTTCTAAAATGCTGAACGGACAAGTTAACTGCTCGTGTGTACAAAGTATGAATAATAAAAAAGTAAAAGAGTTTACTGGCCCTTCATCCGTAGGTTAATCATTTCATCACCTGGAGCTTCCCATTTTTGACCGTGTTCAAGGTGAGTGAGCCGAAATGAAAGGTTTATTGTTACATAAAACAAACTTACAATATTAATAAAACGATTTGGTTGAACTGGATATCAGCTTTCAGTATCATTCATTCTAAAAAAGATTTTAGACGATTTCATCGTGCGAAAGTACTTACTTGGGGTAAGCAAAAAACCACGAGTTTGCGATTGTTGACGAGAGAGAGGAATGGAATTGTTGTGGATCTGATTAGAGAAAAGAAGGATTTATAAAAACTAAGCAAGTTCATTGTCTCTTCTTGCTTCTTGCAACTAGTTGTTGCTGCTGCAACTTGTTATTACACAAACATTTTTTAAAGATCGTGATCTCTGGTGTTAAGTGATACCAGACCCATCCGTATACGTGGTGCACAAATATCTGACTGATAATATAATAATATGATATGCATGTAGGTAGTACCTATATAGTACCAACTCACCGGCCGAGTTTCTGCATCACCTCCATTAACCCTTTTGCAGAAGACTGGTTCTTCCGAATTGTCTTTACTACGAAGGTAGAAGAGAGTGAAGACAAGTTTGCTAAGATATTTTTTTCTTCGTATTTTTATTTGGCTGTTGTGTGTGTATTTGTTTTATCTCTGGACAGGAACAAAACGAAACGTAAATGGACAAAGGAACATTGACTTCATGGCTGCAACATGTAAGAAAAAGCTGTTTTTTTTTGTAAAAAGAGATATTACAGGAACGGTCGAAACATTAGAACCTGAATCAGCCAAACAGCCTGAAGATATCTAAAGGGATATGGATATCCCTGTGAATTTACTTTCACTTCTTCGCTTCTTCTAATTGATGTCCCTCGCCAATTGTGTGGAACAAAAGCAAATTGGTATTCTTGATGTACTCTTGACATGATAGTCTACTGCGCTGCTTACGTCTTACGTCAAAATGATTAGGATTTGAGGAGATGAAAGAATTGAAATGAAATCATTCTTTTTTACCTGCATAACCGGAGCTAGGAGAGGTATTGACTCTGTCGAAATTAAAATTGCTGGGCAGAAGAGACTTTCTGTCAGTATCCTTTGAACCACGGTTGGGCCACCATCTCCTTCGTATCATTTAGTATATTCCTGCATGTAAGCTTATCAGCTTTATATTGCCAATCTCAAACCAGTGTAATTTTTTCGTTAAAAAGCTGTGTGCTAGCTGTACTATTTAAAAAAA
>JAHZNF010004440.1:0-16593 GCA_027744215.1 Troglopedetes dispersus
TGCAATATCATTCCTAACGTTGTCTATTCATCCGAACCCGAACCTTTGGATTTACATTAACAGATAAATATTTCTATTCAATTAAATGTATATTTATAAATGGGATTAATCAGTTGTCATCTTTTATTGCTTCCTAAACTTTTATGCTTTTATTTCGAGATTTAGGGCACCAGTCTGGAATACGAGCATGTGTAAAATTTTGAACGCTAAACTTGACTTCAAAATGTTGTCACGTGGTGGTTGTGCCTTGTTATGAATAAAACCAACAGTTATAACTGTAAATCAGGCAGAATAGAGGGATGGATATACATACAATAAAATGAAATCTGAGACCGACACAAACAAGACAGATACAGCATTTGGGAGTAAAAAATTCGCATAAATTTCTAGAGAGAAACTCTTCACAAAAACACTGGCTGGCTTGAAATGTCACCGAAGATAACAACGAAAGCATTTTTCATCTTCCACTTTCATTACGGAGAAAGTTGCAAAAACAAGGGAAGTATGTAAGTGTAATTTTGTGCATCTTCAAGAAATATAGATGTACTATTATTTCTGTGTGCGCGGCGGTAGATTTTCGTGGCATTGTAGATCACGCCTACGTACATTTCTGGAGAGAGAATGTGTACAATAAGAATAAAATGCAGGTTATGTCCACAGAATGTGGCTGCTCATTTTTGGTTTCACTCTTCGTGTTTGAACAGGCGAATGGGAACATCACGAGTTAAAAGGAAACGGGTGAACTTTTGGTGCACCAACATCATTTATCACAGTCTGAATTATTTATGGGATTTTAGTTTTACGCAAAGGGATGATAATATTTCATTAAACAAACGACAGATTCACTAGGCACACATAATAATAAGAGTTTTCACTTTCAGCTAAAAACCACATTCTGCTTACTCAAACTTCTTTTCCCAAAACTAATAAATGTGCGAACGATCTAGTTTTTACTTAGCTGTATTATAACATGTGGATAACATTCCCCTGCTTCCACATACTTACGCTTACATTAAAATAAAAAAAATTTCAATTAAATATTTTACAATTCATCCAGATCTTCCTTGGATAAGTAAGTATAATGCTTCTTTGAGCTACTCAAGTATGAGTTTTATTATCACAACTTTCACCCAATATATTTATCTGCAAGCAACCGGCATTGGGAAGCAGAAGAATCCAAACAAAAAAAACATTCACAAAAAATTATCATGTCCACGCAATCTTCTTTCTGGCACCTTCTGTCGTCCAGTCAGGACATTGCCAACCATCTGTAATTTTGTTGTTTATTGGAGAACTTGTAGCTCGCACAGATTGCAGCATATTTATCCATTACAGCCACGAAGGCAAAATATGCGTTGGTCAGCTATGCATAAACATAAAATTGTGCACAGAAAAGTAATTCTCTCCCTTTGCCTACTGCGACTTGTGTGGATATTGTCGGTTGTTGGTGTTGGTCGTTTATAATAGGAATCAAACACACATGGCTAAAATGCTAAAACTTCCGTCGTCATCGACATCAACAAAAGAACTCAGAAAGAAAATCTCCACACAAAACTTATCTTTCATTCTGTCTGAAAGTCGAAGAATTTTGGATGGCGGTCGTAAAGAAAATTTTGTTGGGAAATGGCTGCTTCTGCCTGAATTGGATCGTATTAATAACAATGTGTGCTGCATGTAGTGTGCATGGAAAACTTTATGGATTAGCATGCATTTATCCCTTTTTCAATATTACATCAACGAATTATTAGTTTCTGGCCAGCTAATTTTATCAGTAGCCTCTGAAGGTTATAATAATGGTAATGGTGCTTCGGAGGAGTAATATATATTATGCCTGAACAAAAACATACTCGAATATTACCTCGCGTTCTTAAAGCGTGCAACGAAAATAAGTTTTCGTTGCAGGAAAATTTCGGGACTGAGAAAGGATAGAGGAAACAAAGAAAAACGAAAATATGAATGGGTTAGCGTATAAAACCGTAGTCATTTTTGTATATAATATACTCATTCATACACTTAACACTTGTTTGTATGAATCCAGTGTTAATAACACAAACAACTGAAAAAAAACCCTATATTCTAGATTTAATTTCACATGGGAGAAACTCATGAGCAACTTATTAGCCAAAGTGATAAACTTTAAGTCATTACATAACGTTTGGTTTCACAAACCTTTGAATTTTTTAAATACAGATCATTCTGTTGCTCTTTTTCTGACAGGGTTTAAAATATATATGGATATATGAGATGTATTTAAGTGTGTGTTGTTGCAAATCCTGATTGTGAATATTAATTACTCAAAAACATATTATGTTTATTATCGCGTTAAGTATTTAAATAAAAAAGATGATAAACAAGGACTGTAAAAAGATTGGTTCATAACATCTTCAATGCTGAAATTGGCGACCATCATACTTCATAAAAAAAGTGGAACTCCCTGGCTGATGCCTGATGCTGGGCATTGTTTTTAAGCAATGCTGATGCTTGCTTACCTTACAACAATTTTGTAAAGTCAATTCTTTTCAGAGTAATTTTTAAGAACATATTGAGCAATAAGAATGGAATTACGAGCTCGAAAGGAGAAAACACAACCAAGAGAAATTATTGAGCACTTAGTATATTTTAGAAACTCATTAAATTGATGCCTATTTATGATGATGCTGCGCAAGCACAACTGGTTATATGGGTTCCTTTTTCTTTTCCCTGAGGACAGTGTTCTTTGCAAACAGAAAATAATATTTTCCACAAAGCCCTTAAAAATTGGCGGATTTACATTGTAACACAACGATCAATACTATCTCTTAAGATTAATAATGTCGTTATTGCCATAAATAGGAATATGTATGTGGTATTTTTATGAAACTCTATGAAAGAGTTCAGGATACTTTTGCCTTTCAAATGAACGTGTTTTTTTTCGTTTATGATATTGGGAATGGAGCTCTCTTACCGCGAAATTGCTTTTCCCTTTCTTCTCTCTCCTTTCTGGAAAAATTATTAAAGATATTAAAAAGTTCTCCTTCAGGACACCACAAAATTACCAAAAATGTATTATGGAAAAATATCCTTTTTTATGAGATTTTTTTTATTTTGAGTCCTTCGTATAATTTTGCCATTTTTGAAAAGAAGACTGACCGTAAAGAATATGGAATAACGAGCCATGAGAACACTGAAGAAGCGATCTTTGAAAGGATTAATATTGTATCCCCTTCCTGTCTGACTCAACTACAGCACAGCACTCACTGCGGTAGTAGTAGTGAGTCAGTGAGGAGTGATCACATAGCATAGCCAGCAGTAAATGCAAAAAGTGATGAGAAAACTGGAAAGCGATACCACTGGAAAATATTATGGATTACATAGCATCACAAGCAATTTCACGGTTTGAGTTTTCCACTGCTCGACTTAGTACATCCACCAACGGACTTCAAAAATATATTTCCTCATTTTTGCCAGTCTGTATCTTGTCAGTTTCCTGTGCGAGTGTAATAATAACTTCTTTAAGTTATTATGAAATTTATTTTACTGGATTCGGTTTTCACCCACCCTTCTTTGTATGCTTCCATTCAANCCTGTGCGAGTGTAATAATAACTTCTTTAAGTTATTATGAAATTTATTTTACTGGATTCGGTTTTCACCCACCCTTCTTTGTATGCTTCCATTCAATGAGAATGGAATGGAGAATATTCTGGAGTCGGGAGCAGAGTAATATGAAACTGAAATGCAATGAAAAATCGATAGTAAACGAGACACTAAAATGACTAATTTTATTGGAATTGGAAACTGCTTTGAATTCAAAATTACAGTACACTATGTATTGGTATGTTTGCAGTTACCTTTATTTAGGATCGAACATGGTTCGATGATTTATATAAGTTTGGTGAGTGTGTGTGCCTGTATGTATGCGCTTTTCTGAAAACGGTATGTTTTAAAATAAAAGCACAAAAAAAATTAATTCTGACCCTGTAGGTAGTAGGGACCTCCTCAATCCCAAATGTGCGAGATCCATAAATCTATTCTAAATATTACATCTACCTGTGGCTAATTTAAATTAACAAGGTTTTTATTTTCTGTATTATTTATTCCAATCATAATCTGTCCAAACTATTGTTTCACAATGGCTAAGCATTCCACCTTTCAGCGAATGCTAATTACTGGCAAAAAAGGTATTACCAGGCAATTTCCCAGGGCTTGCATACTATGTATTACCTGCATATGTACTGTTTCTACTCGGCTACTGTCAGCATTATTTGAGTGGTATTTGTTGGCAGGCTCTGCCTCCCTTATACAGTTTTATCGTTGCAACCTCAAAGTCAACATCTTGGAAATACATACAATTCAAAAACGTTCGATGGATATTTATGTCCATTCATTTTATTAGTAAATTATATTTTTAAATATCTACTATTCAGATAATTGCACCTGACATCTATGAGTCTTGGCTGATATCCTTAAAATTGGTTTAAAGAAAAAGTGAATCAAACAAAAACCTTTTTTACCATTCTACAACAAATTAGGATTTATCTTTAACGTCAAAATATTCATTTTATGTATTTGCTTCTCCCTTTACTTACAATGCCGACATTCGGCATACAACACCGAAGGGAAATGAGGCTAAAATCGAAGAAATAAACGAAATGAGATTCAGTGGTGATTTGGTTTTTATTGCTCCATCGACTTTTGCATTCATTCTTTCCCTTTTTTCCTATTGATTTTCTCACTTTTGGCTGAGCCCGTTCCTTTGATGTTCTGACATGGATGGATGCATAGGGATGTGAAGTTGGAAGGGGATGAATGGTCTCTGATGCGAAAGATGTGGAACAAGTGTGAATATTATGTAACATTTTGAATCACCAATCGAATCTCCTAAACTACTTTGACTTGGTTATATTTTCCTACTCGTTCTCCATGCAGCCTACAAGCTTTTCCGACAATGAGATCATTTTTTAGGGATAAGAATAGTACATGAGTAAAATGCATAATACAGAGTACAGAGTAATCACAGTAATCATCATTTCCATGATCGCATCAGTAATCATGCATCACGGCCGCCACTTCATCCTGTCACCATGTTATTTATGAATTTGGAAGCCTGCAGTGTACCCACACACACAGTTCACAAAAATGCTGAACGGAGAGATGAAGCTCTTTTAGTTGATAGTGACATTGGTGTGACAAGCTGGTAATTTTTTTTCTCTCTCTTTGCACTACAAAATGAAGAGAGAATTTACTTATCTGTTTTCTTTGCAAATGTATTATTTTCCCTCGACTGACTGAACTCATTCCCTGTGAGCAGACTGTCGGCTAGACTGTGGGTGCCTTCACAGGAGTTCCCCTCTTTTTAACCGCCTCCATGCCCGGAACAATTTCCCGTTCATGTCGAGTGAAGAAATAAAATTCATGATGACATGACACATCCCTATATACGTTTTAACATTGACTGAGTAAAGGAAAAAATGGAATGGAATGGATTTCCTCACACGTTTGCCTCTTTCATATTCATGTTGTAAAAAAGGAAAGTGGATGCGTTTTTGAAAATGTTTTCAGAGAGTTTATACATGCCACTCTCCACGCACTTTATTATCCTCTCCCTCCGTTTGGACGACTAGCTTTCACTCACTCATTCATGCATGTAGTGACGGAATAAACCGAAACTGCCGTTAGTCACGGGTCCACTACAAAATGTTTGCATAAAGCATCCTCAGCTTGCGTAGCAATAACCATCTGACCACGCCAAATTGTGTTGCGCCTATCGTTCATAAACTTAAGTTTCGATTTGCGATTGAGCTTACAATAATTCATTCTATTCCAAGTAAGGTGCAAGTTGAAACATGTGGGCTGCAGCATATTTGTAAACAAATATATTTGAACAAATATCAATTACATTGGAAGTCATTGCTTAGAAAAATAAGGTAGGTTGACCAGCACGATAAGATGTTAATAATTTTAATATGTTTTTTACTAAAAACTACTACTTTTTTTACTAAGTACTAAAAACTTTTGGGTGGTCTATTTCACAAAGTCAATGAAACAATTGCGTGAGTTGTTATTTTTATGCTAGTTATTTGCTAAACAACTTCTAAAAAGCAATCTTTCTGTGCCCCAAAAATTGAACACCCCTAAAACATTGATTTGTTTGCAACTGTGTGCCTCAGTGCACCAACGAGAAAGAAAACACATCACTCGGCTCCAATCCCAACAAAAAAGTTATATAAGGAGAACTCAGGTGCTGCATGTATGCCATTTATTTGAAGTTGTAGGAAAATAAAAAGACACAACATAGTCACTTGTATATTGCTTTCTTTAGCTCCCTTTTCTTTCTCCCTTTGTATATGGAAATGTAAGGGAAAATAAAATGTACTTTAACTGATTCGGAATTCATATCAGACACTAAAGCAATCGCGAAATATTTATTGCACACCATTTTTTCTTTCCTCCTCCGCCTTTTCGAATTTTCTTCTGGGATGTACATAATGCCAGCCATAACACATTGCACTTTTCCAGTTTAGAGTTTACTACGTAATATTCTGACCATGCTATTACGACGTTCCGACACGCGTATAAATTTATTTTCATTCGCATTTATTACTTCAACGAAGAAAATACCTGCTTCCCTTGTAAGTAATCGTAAGCAAACGAGCTTAGAATTGTGTGCGATTGTGGAAATTCCATTTTCCCCAGATATTGTTCCTGGTGTCACCAGAGTGGTGGCAACAACAGTCAACATTTTCATGCCCTTAATGTAGCCTATATATATATGTGTGTCTATGCTGCATTGTCACGATGATAATACGTTATTTGTTGCATATATAGTTATGTCTCGCTTACTTTCTCCATTGTAATTCTACTATATTCTCCAGATCTCACGCCGAATAAAGTAGTGAGGCGGGCACATGAGGACATACAAAGCATAATAATACATAAAAAATATTTAAGTGGGAAGGTGATCGGTATATATGTGCTATTACCAAAGACATACTTTACGAAAGAGTGGATCCTTCGATATTTCCTCACAGATCGACGTCTGTTTTCCTCTGATACCGCCGATGTAAAAATAATCTTCGAGGGACCTTCACTATTCCCTATGCTGCAGTTAAATGTAAAAGCTATATTATAAGGCGGGTTTACAAAGGAAGCACCATCACCACCGCCACCAGAGCAGTCAGACTCCCATTCCCTATAACAATGTGCTTGAATGTGCTGGCAGACAACTACTGGACAAGAAAAAATGAAGAAAAATATTATGATGAATCTCTTCTATATGGATTTGCTTTTACAAGTTTCTTATAGCACCCACGTATCCAAAGTGTAATACATACATATCTTCATTTCCTTGTTACTTGCTAACAAACGGGGGTTTTGTCAATGACGTGGCCAAATCTTTTATTCAAAGACAGCTTCAATTCACAGGAATACATTTCTTCTGTGTTCTTGTTATAGTTAAATTGAGGGGCGTATTTTCAAATTAAATTTTGACGTGTGTTACAGTACAGGCGCATAACCACACACACAGCACATATTGACCCATTTCGAATGCAAACTTTATTGACGCACGCTTTTTCCCCAATTTTATGGCGCTGCAGGAATATCTTAATGGGTAACCCATAAAATGTGACCCCATCTCATCGACATAAGCATCGTATCATCTTTCGTTTTACTACTTCAATCATAATGTGCTCCTTTTTTGCGAGCAGTCCGTAGAGGTAGGAGAAAATGACTGGACTTTTATGCTGTCAGTAAATGGAGGAAATGGTGATACGAAATGATTCCACTTGGTGTAATAGGTGAAATATGATGGACCTCCTTGTATAATGGCTCTCTGAAATACTTTTTTGGTTTTTTATGTACCTGCGGTTCCCACACACACACACATGGCTAACGTTCCATTACGTATTACAGCACATTACATCTAGACATACATAATTGGAATCGCTCACTAGTTGTAAATTGGAATTGGAAATTGGAGGAAGGAAGAGAGGGTCAGATCCATCCTGGAAGAGAAAGTGAGTAGCCATCGTCCAGCGAAAAACGAGTATTATTCATGACGCATGTACATTAGGCCCTCATAACACATTCGTTTATTCAAGCAAGTCTGATGATGATGGTGCTGGACGGTGAGCTGGAATCGTAGAAGGGAAAGGAAGATGAACACATATTCGTGTACATGTGGTTACCCACCTCCTCTGTCGACTGCGCGTTATCACTATTATCAGCATTCACGAATGCACGTAGTACATAGTAGTGGTATTAGTGGTCTATAGTATGTGTATATGTAGGACTTTGTGGTATAAAGTGTCTTCACCTCGCCATCTAAACATTCATACATTCAAACCGGAGAAAAGGGAACGCTGATACATATTCCCCACTGGAATGGAAACCCGTTTCCACTTTATTGGTCAAGCAAATTTGGGAAAGATTTCCCATTCGATTTCCATCTGAAGAACAAGATAGTGGTTTTGAGGACCACAAAATGTATTGCAAACGGCAGACAAGACTGAAGTTAAAGAGAAAGGAAATAGAAATGCATAAGACGGGGAAAGTATTTTCTGTCCAATATTACAAAAAATGATCACGTTGATATATGTATGAATTCGTCGTCCACCGGTTTTACGGACGTGCATGGCTTATACTCTCAAATTCACCGGTCATCAACATCATCATCATCACAGTATTCTTATTTCATCCTCTATGGTTTCACCTCTCTGGGAGCCTGGAAAGTGAAAACTGGTTAGTGGTTAGTTGATATGCCGGTACAACGAGAAGACTTGATGTTATGATATTAGAGTGAAATCGTACAATTTTTCTTATTCAGAAACAGTTTCTTTCCCTGCAAACCACACTATACGCTCTGCAAAGTTCAAGACAAACCTTTTCCTCCTGGTCATTTACCACCAATAACAAGAATCTCCATCTATCCAATCAGCTTTTTGTGAAAGATGTGTTTTCTCATGAAAAATAGAGAAAAGGGGGAAGTAAAAAAGTAAGACGAGGGAGAATCAGAATGGAATCGACAAAAATGTGTATTATTATTATTTTATTATTATTCCTGCTATTATCATTCAAGATGCAGGCGGAGAAACTGGACCGTACAAAAAATATTATAGACTAATACGAATATAAAAATAACCGATGTGATGTACATGTTTACGAGAGGATTGGACCTCTCTGGCCTTTTTACTCCATTGGATTGTATATATGCACCATAAACATTCTGTACAAAGAACCACAAAGTTTGTGCCACAAAGGAAGTAATTCTGGACGTCATGAAGAAAAGACTGCGCCATGCTTGTTAGGTTATTTTTTATATTTCAGATCCCTGTATTGTTGAGAGTAGAATATTTATATTTGCTCATTTAGGTTTCAGAGGAAGAATGCAGAAATGTACGTACCTACTTTCAAATTGCATAATTCCTTACTTTAATCCAACTGCTTTTCTTAGCCAGTAGATTCACAAAGTCAAGCAAAAAGCAATTGTGAATCTATCAAAAATCGTTTCTGTTACAGCCCGAATTTAAAAAAATTAAAAATATTTAGCTCTAAATTCATTGGTTGCAATCTTTACAGGCGAAACCAACATGGTGCTAAAGCGGGGACTCTGTCAAAGGAAAGCAAATTGTAAAGAGATTGCTTCATGGAATTGGGCATTCCCTTCAAATTCTTGCAAGGTATAAACAAGCATTATCTTTTTTTATTCATTTCCCCTTTATTTCATGACAACTGATCAATTCGCAATCCTATATTCCTTCATAGTTGACTGAATAGCGGAGTGAAACATGATAAATAAAAAAGGGGAAAGACAGAAAAGAAAGTCAAATAAGCTTTCTCATTTCCAAGCTGTCCGACGGTCAGTCGACCTGTCTACTTATTTTCTTCTCATCCCTAGTCTCCTTCGCTCTCTCACTCATCTCGTCTGACCAAACACAGCAAGGTTTGGGTGGCATGAAAAACAAGAAAACTTACAATTTTACAATAGGCGCATTAGATCCGATGAAACATGTACACAATATATTATGTGTACGCAATAGTTGTGCTCTTATAACGGAAGGCATGCCGCACGGTTTTATTATTACAATGGAATTGGGATTTCACATTTCAAAAGGATACTTTTGACAACATGGATGCGTGCGCCATATTATTCTGTCCTTCTATATCTCCTTTAGATGATACAGAGGAGTGAGTGGCACACACTGCTCAGAGTATTATCTCCTGCTCGCAGAAGCCCACACACATGCACACGGACACAAATTGTTATTGAAGAAGGAGACGACACCGTGGGATTGAAATAGAATAAACATAAGCACTTTACTTTATGGGCTTCTCTATAAAGTGCCAGAGCTGCGACGCAAAAAATAAACTCTTCTCATATGTTACACATTATATTTATTTTACTCTCTGCTAATACAAAGTATTTTTTTTCTTCGTCGCTTTTTTACTCGTCCCCGTGTCCATCATCCTTTAAAATAGAATGATGTATAATGTAGCAAACGAGATGGAGACAAGAACTTGAGCTTTCACGAACTCCTTTCTCCAGTTTCTCTCTCTCTCTCTCTCTCTTTCGCTCTCAGCCCGTGTGTTGTGCTCTATGTGTTTAAGTAAGTAACACAAAGATGATGAGCTCACCCACTCACTCATACTTGGCTTGAGTGTCACATTCGATCATGGAAAAGGGATTCACTCTTTCTCTCTCTCTCTCTTCTTGTTTTTTTCCTCACAGAGAATAAAGTAAGCGTCCCTCTCGCAAGATGATTGAAAAGTTTCACAAGCAGCAGAGAAAAGGCCGGCCATAATATATTATACAAGTTGGGAATGATGTTTACCTAAAATGTAAAGTTTATACAACGGGAAGTAAAAAAAGAGTACACGAACCATCACTGTCACACACAAGTTTGTTGCTCAAAAAAGCTAAGAACAAAATAAAAAACTGTTGGAGTGTTGATGGATTTAGATAATGTATATTCATTGTAAGGCTTCATTTATACGTATGTACTTTTCATCCACTTTCTTATTTCCTGAATTCGTGTTGCCTTGCTTTAAAAAGTCAGTGACTTAACACACCAAAATATTTTCCTCCAGGTCGGCTTTCCAATTACTTCACACATTTCCCCATTCATCATTTCTAGAAAAATATTTTGAAAAAAACACGAATTACCAAAAGTTGTTAGATTGCTCGGTGGAACAGGCAGTTGCAGTGTTACTTTATACAGTTTTTTGCCTTTGCTTGTAATTTGCTTATAAGTTGTAAGTTAACACGAGAATGGCATCACTATTAAATCCAAATCTTTTTCTTATGTGCATTTGTTCTCCCTTTCTCTGGTAATGTCCCTTTGTGAAAACTGTGCGATTATTTTAATGGCATTCCCTGCGCTATTTTATACGGTCAGGACGCCTTCATTCAGTACTTCTATTCTGAGCTGTTCATGGTCACTGTAAGGCATTCACGAAGAGACGAAGAAGCTTTCAGTTTAGTTTTTTCTCCCTTTTCTCTGTGTGTCTCTTCTGTTGCCAATGCGTACTTATTTCCTGTGTTGCGAGTGTATATAAAATGTACTTGGGCACAGTGAAGTCAACTTAAAGCTGAATAGGATTAGTAGTCTTTTATCTCTTGTTATGCACAACTTTCCTCTTTCGACTTTATTAGTAGTTGACCAGGCTGAATGCTGATAGGATGAGTGTAGTGTGCATAGTCCTATATTCACCACAGAAGAAAGGGACGTGAGGGACGTTGAGTTGTATAAATGTTGCGCGTTTATTTACTAAGCTTTTGCTTTTTCTGTCGCTCTGTCTCTATCTTTAAGACTACTTATTTAGTCAGTCAGCCAGTAAGCTTGAAGGATAGCAAACAAAATTACTACCTTCTTTTCTTTCCCCTTCTTATCACCGTCCGTCCACCGAAAAAGTTTATTCTCTCTTTTTTTTAGACCGGATTGTCTTTGTGAATTTTACTTTGCTTTCTTTCGCAGAGAGGCATAAGCTTTGAAATAAACTCCGGACAATGGACCCAACTCCAACTCGGCATCAAAGGAATGCACCGTCATCATGTAAAGTAAAAACATGGAGTATCGAAGGGGAACAATGAGATGCGAACAGAATGTGGAAGCGATGCAAACGAAAAGAAAACTATCAAAGATGAGATTGTTTGTATAAGAGAGAGCACAGGAGATATTGGGTTTACTTTAGAAGTTGTAAATTAAAATGGAAAGCGGCCCTTCTTCAAAGTCAACAGGGGCGTCTGGTTCTTTGATTCAATACAACTTTAATTCTCTTCTATCTTTGTACCCGACATTACAGGAATAAATGAACACTCCTGCTGGCTGGTTCTTATTCTACGACAACTGAACTTGTCACTCAATCAGAAACTCATGATGTCTTTGTTTTTCGAAGAGGACATTCGTTCAGTGGACTTTCATCATGATACCTTCTTGCAGTTTATTGTCACGTGTGCATTTAAGTTATGTGAGGAGGCGAACCCGGATTCACAGAAACAGACAGCCTAGTCGATTTTAAGAAATAAAATATTTTTTAAAATAAAAATAATCCAATAAATTCGTGTCGGTGCTAAAATTATTGAGGAAGTACTTATTTTTTACGGGTAACACCACCTCCATGGAGGATTGTACAATCCGTCCTTTTGAACCAAAGATGCTGATCAACTTGTACAAGAGAACTTACTTGAAGAAATGTAATGATGATGACAATATGATGCATATATTTGCCACATCCTTTCTTATCGCGATGGGGTAAATAAAAAATACAATCTCTTGGGATTTGCTTCCCCCTTCTAAGCACTGGTGTCCCCCAACCAACCACTTCTCAAATTCAACATTACATCATTCAGTAACGTGTATCAACGTGAAGAGAGAGAGAGAGAGAACTACAAAAACGTCGGGTCAAGGGTTGAGAATCATCATCCTTGCTTGCTTGCTGGCGATGGATTTTTGTAAAAAAAAAGGGATACGCAAGGTTGATTCGATCGAACTCAACCATCAGCAACCTATGTGACTGTGAGTGAGTAAGCTTTCCTTTACTATAGTTTCTAATCCTTCTTTGTTTATTCAGGAAGATTTTCTCTGCACATTATTCAAAAACGCACGCGGTAGTTTGGCGATATCCCTTCCTGTTTAAGTACAAAATGTTTTCTCCTGCGTACTTTTGAAATCTCTTATGTACAGTTTGTGGTGGTCTGTAAAATTAATCCTGCCAAAATTATTAAAGGATCTGCATAAAATTTGCCGAATAGAACTGTGCACCCTCGCGTATTACCGACAATTGCGGATTTAAAAGCGTAAAAAAGTGAGTGCCTGCTCTGAAAGTTAAATTATACTAGTTTATGTTTAGTAAATAATAGAGGGTCTAAGGCTGGCATTTTTATAGACACTACAAAAAGTTTGCAATAAAAAATTCCAGTGAAATGGCAAATGACCCCTGCTCCCCTCTACGCAGTACATTTGTATTTGGTGGAAATAATGTTGGTACCGGGGAAAGTCATGAATGGCCCTTTCTAATAAAGTTTAATCTATTCCCAGATGACCTCTGCTACTTCCGTACTTCCTTATATTCACCAAGTCGGTATTCCTAATGTATAACATGGTGAGGCAGAGTGCTTGTAAAACTGGAAATAAAATTTACTATCCCGACTTGTTCTCCCTCCACTCTACTTTGTCTGGTGTTTCATTCAAAACTGAAAGAGATAAAGCAGACGTGTGTGCATCATCATTTCACATTAGATTCCTTATAACCCCAAACAGGGAAAGCGCCTGGGTCCTTGCTAATATGTAATGCATTCACTTTTTTAGGGGGAGAGCTGCTACACATTATATTACTTATGCCTAAAAAGCCCATCCGTAGAATATATCCAGCGTTTTCTACCCAACGAGATGCTTCCCAAATGTAAATTTTCCAGTACGTTTATGTCCTTCTACATGTATAATATTATTATCATGAAGAAACCAAACGACCACACTTCGGACTCTTGCGACCACCTCGCCGAAAAAATAACCTCAAGAGGATGAGATCTCATCTCTGATGTAATATATGCTGTTTTATGTGGACGGCAGTGTTCGTAAATGTCTTAACGCTCGTTCCCTTCTCCTTTTCCCTGCTTCTCATACATATCTTTGTTTGGAAAGTTAGAAAGCGTATATAGTTCGTGAAATGGGAATGATGATACAAATGATGCAAGATGGAATACATTAGGAAAAAGGCTTCAATAGTAAAGTCAGCCCAACTATCAAGTGCGCTCTATCTTAAACTTCTTTCAGAATATAGTACATCAGAATAATAAGATCGCGAGAAAATTGCAAGTTAAGGCAAAATTGAAGTACAACCATAAACCTGTCGGAATGTATTATTGTGGTTGGTTGACCAGATTATGGATATTACTGGGCATACATGGGACCATTAAAGTTAACTTCAAATAAAGCAGAGGGTCCACAGGACTTGTGGTTTCTTTTCTGTTTTTGTGTTTTACACAAGAAATTACTACATTCAAAAAGAAAAGTCCAAGTATACATAGGTCCAGAATTTTCTTGAAGGCAAAATATGTCCATACTAAAGTGGGAAGGTTACTTACGATATGACTTAAGTTTGTACACACATGCATGTAATCTAGATCCATGTTTCCAGCTTCTCCGAAACATTTACGTTATATGTTGTAAAGCTGAGATGCATTCGGTTGGTGTGAAGTGTGGTGCAATAAAGTTGCTTTCCTTTATCATGTTCTTGCATGCATGAATACAGCTTGCATGCATTCTATGAGAAGGTTTGTACCAAGGGCTTTCTCCTATGTAAGTTCCTTCATGTTTTATTGTTTCACCTTTTACTATTCTGAGGAAGTGTTAAACTTCCACAAACACACCGCAACCACGTGAATAATATGCTGAGTCAGTATCTTGTAATAATAACAGAGTGAGGAAAAATATGCCGTACAACCATTACCGTGTCGACCCTCCATGAAGGGTTTTCAGGAGCAGGTCTGTTTAAATGATAACCCTATATTAATCTATACAAGTCACATTACCTTAACCATGTCCATGTTATGCGTGTGATGTATGCAAGGCTCCCGCGTCTTACCTTCTCGTGCTTCTTTAACTTTCTGACTTACACCACCACCTCCTTTTCCTTAAGCTCCTTTCCCCACAAAAAACAGCATAAAAATTTATGAGGTCATTTAAGAATATCTTCTTCAAGCTTAAATGCTCGACATATTATCCCCTTCTTTGGATCGTGGCGATGGTGCAACGGAGATGCTGGATAGTAGGGCGGCTGGTGAACGCAACCAGCTACCCAGCTGCGTTGTTGTACCATATAGTTATAAATGTATGTAAGTAAGTTGCATTGCATATTTTTTGTAGATAGCGGCACATATCATTCGAATAATAATAACTCTATAATATAATGTGAGGCAATATACATATGAAAAGGCTCATATAGGCAAAACAGTGAAAACAGTGAAGTGGCACCACCACTTCCCACTCCTTCAGCAGAAAGAAACCGATTCCCCTTCTCTTCTTGAAGTTTATTATGCTCTATATTAATGCTTCTTTTAGACTTTTTTCCCTACAAATTATTCATGGTGTGATTTAAGATGTACATTAGGAAATGGTCTTCGGCCTTTTTCCTCTCTGGAGGGATCATGATGTTGTGGAATAAAACTCACTAAAAGTGGAAAAAAGTATCATGCACACACGTTGGTAAGAAGCCTTCCAAAAACTTTGTTATAAACTATTAGTAAAAGGAGATGCGATGTAAATATATGTAAGGTGTACACATTATATTACCCACTCAGCGAAAAAAGTTTGTTTCCTAAAAAATACATGCAATATTTTTTCATGCTGTTTGCGTTTTCGTCTCCACTCTCTCAAGAATTTTCCCTATCCAGCGGGTTTACTGCTACATAAACAAGCACAAGAATTTCAGATGGAATGAGGACAGGCAAAGAATATTGTGTGAGCGAAACCACACACTGAAAAAGTCCTCCAAGTCTTCATCCGTCTCAACAAGGAGTAAAAAACTTTTTTTTTCACTTTCTTTGGTATTCTAATGTTTTCTCGCATGCATATGTATATTTTCCATGAAACAAAAGTAAATTTTCTTTCACATACATGCATGCTCGCCACAGAATTCATGCATCGGTCAGCGGCGAAAGCAACAAGGAAGAAGAGCTTTACAAAAAAATTCTTTCGTTTTATTTCGACGCAAGTTTAGCCATTCCTACTTCTGTCGTGAATGACTGGTGGCCCGCCCGCTGCCCACAGAGAGCTTATAAATAAGTGGCTTGACCACATTTTTATTGCCCGAAAATAACATTCAGTCTTTTACTGTTTTTTTTTGTTCTTTCCTCTTATTGCAGGATGAACATCCATAAAGTAACCACTGGCCAACACGAATGAAATGAAGTACGAATAAAAAACTGCTTTCATCTGTATTAAATTTATAACATTTATGTGCGAAAGTTACGAGAAACTAAAATTTTCACTTCAGTTTCTTACATATTGTACCAGCACCAGCACGGACGGACCATTTCAGCCGCAATATGTGGTGAAGGTTCCATCGTATCCGAAAGTAGCCAGTAGCGAGTTTGTGGTAATAATACCTGAGATGTT
>JAHZNF010004441.1:0-20680 GCA_027744215.1 Troglopedetes dispersus
TTTTGTTATGTTATTATTCTCGCAAGGGGTCAGTGTACACTGACTCTTATGACTATGCACGCCTTCACATAAACACGAGAGTTTATATATTACAAAAAATAATACATATTTAAGTAAGTTTTGAAAAATTGACTATCCAAACTTCGTAATGTAATAAGTCTGCAAAATTATTTCATCTAAGAATTTACTATTATAAGATTTTATACCGATGTGAAATGAGTCAACAACGTAGATTTAAAGAAAGATTCAAAACGTGATTTCAATACCTAGGTGTTTTCGGTTAATCCCTAGTGTTGACCCAAATTTAAATACGATGAGACATTCAAGAAAAAACGAAGCACTTGTTTAGTTTTCCAAAATCACTTTTCACAAAAGATAGGTGGATTATTACTTTTATATTTTGCTGAAACGAGTAAAACTTCCGCCACTTCTTCCACTTTCAATCAATTTAGCTTCAAAATTCTGTTTTCAAAATATATGTTCACTTTGCCATTACGAAAGTTTATCTCTGCGGATGTATAAGTATTCATTATTCTTGAATCCGATGCATTTCACCAAATGGCAATATAATGACACACGAAACGGACACTAATAGTGGGGGTCTAAAATTGTGAGAAACTTCCGTTATCACCAGCGAAGATAATAATGTCTCACCCACGACGCACAAATCTTTACTGTCAACCTGAAAGATATCCAACGGTCGTCTTTAAGGTTAAAGAGAAAACTGTGCGCAGCAGTGCCACAAAAAGATTTTCATTTGACTCTCTGAAACCTTTAGAAAAGCCACAAAATCATAATAGGAGTCTTTTTTTCACGTGAACAATACAAACTACCGCTTCTTTTCTTGCTACGGACACATGGCTGCTGCTGCTGTCGCATATAAAGCCTCTGTACGAATTTATGTCTCTACATAAATTTGAAAACTAAACTTGAAAACATTAATTTTACCACAGAAGAATACCACAACACAACACACTGCACCTTGAACGCGCATAAAAATATACACTCTAAGTAATAGTAGCGACAAAAAGTGACACACACTTAAGCAGTTACTTATATTTTATTACAGTTAGCATTTATGATTCATAATATAAGAGGCTCCTGCACTTTTATGATGACTTTTGTTACGATCACCTTAAGCATGACAAACCACGGAAAAAATATTCGCACACGCTTGCCGTGTTGTGGTAATTCTCCCTTGTTTCGCAGATAGGCACACGGCATTCAAGAGCTTAAATCTTTGTTCAGTGAAATGAATAGGACCTTTCCGTTCCTCTTGACGGTACTTACTTCTGTCATGCACACAAGCAAAATGTTACTCATTACTTGATGCAGAATTAATTCAATCTACATATCCTCAGACGAGCACATTTGAAGGGGTCCTTCCAATACAGCAAATTCTGAAAATTTTGGTGCTAGTTACTGAAAACTCAAATAAATCTTTTTACCCAAGCTACTTACACATGAGGCATTGTGAACAATATAAAAAGTGTAATACACCATCTGTGGATGATATCTTATGACGAGGGTTGCGTATTCAAATTGTAATACAAGCTGTATCATGCTTGCAACAATGCAAACCCCCCTTATACTCGAATCTTCCATAATGCACGCACAGTACCAATTTTTGGTAGGTATTTGGTTTAGTTTGCTAAGTGGAGATTGAAGAGAGAAACTTTACATTAAGAATTGGGATTTTTTTATTATTATTTTGATGCTTCATTATTATGTTGTATATCCACCTACGCCCTGCCTATTCCGCCCCAGTTTCTCAAGCAAAAATAAGTACACTTTTTTTGAGTCGTTTTTCAAACAGGCATAACAAAACTACATATCAAACTTTTGCGCGTTAGACTAAACGAAGCCAAAGGCTTAGGGAATATACATACTTCACGCATCTTGCCCGACTCTCTGCCTCTAGTTTTACAACAAGGCATACATACGCAAAAATGAATACCCTTACTTATTATTGTTGCACTATTATATTCTGCCTTAATCGTTTTAATGGAAACCTACATATATAAAATATTTATTAGACTCCATCCAAAAGGGCACTGGCTTCAAGATGATCTCTGTACAGGTGAGTACATTTGTTGAAGGAGATAAAGGAAGGGAAAACTACTCGAATAGATTGTCTATTTAGAGCTATAAATTAGTGCTTAGTTTTGGGAGGTTCGTATATGTACGCATACATCTCTGAGGAGCCCTTTCTTGCATTTTCACATTGTGTGACAATAATAATTATGATGAAAAAATAATAATAGCAGTGTAGAGTTTGTACTCTTCACTTTATCACAACTTAATACGTGTTGCTGAGCCTAATAAACATAATAAATGTTTTTGCATACAATATTGCATGCAAATCTTTGTCGAAAAGTGAAGGAGTGAGTATACAAACATATCACCAAAATCATGAATAATATTTGCATGCATATATAAAAAGTTCGTGGTGCAAATATTCATAAATATATTTTTATATATTAAAAGCATCAACAATAAAAATATTAGTGAAGGCGCCTGCAGGTTCTTTCAATTTTAAAGCTGTGATAATTTGATTATGATAATTTTCACATGACAGGTTTTTTTAAATTTCCTAGTCTTTATAATCCTTCATTGAGCGAAATGACAATGTCACGGCAGAAATGTCAGAAACACTTTCTCCCTTAAGATTCAATAAAGTACAAAGTTACAGAATGATATGCTTGTCACAATTTGTCTGAATGAGTTAAGAAAAACAATTAACAATGTGAAATAAAATGCAAAATATTTTTTGAACCGAACAACTAAACACAAAGCCGGAAATGAAAGATAATTTCCTCAACAGAATAAAGTGTCCTTTTGCCGCAAATAATTGTTATTCCAAGTGAAAATTGCTTTTAAAGCATTTATTGCATAATTTGAGCAAATCAGTTATTTTAGGGACACAGTTCAACTGCCCAACGATAATATTTCTATAATAAACGTTCGCTAATGTTTAGAAAAGTTAGTTCCCAGCATGTATTTGAATTTATTGTATGTGGGATTCACTACAAGAAATAACATAGAAAATGGAAATGGGAAATTCGTTTTGTAAGAAACTTGTTACATAAAATTATGCCACTTTTTTACAGCCAATTCTAATACGTACAATCTTTTACGCTCTTAATCATCAGTGCGTGAATTTCTTTCTGTTGATAATTAAGTAGAACGATACAATGCTTAAATGCCTAGGTCCATATGTGGATCTATGTGGATTTTCAAATTCATACAAGTACATCATTTTACTATCATGCGTCATTCCCCAAAACGTTTATTAACTAATATCAGGAATTGATTTTCTTTTAAATAACGAATATATTTTTGCTGATGTTAAATTCTCGGAAAGGAAGATGAGATGCCTGTCACAGGCTGCTCTTTTGATTTCATTTAATTTTTAGGTCAAGTGAGGCAGATAAAAAAGCGTATTTTCCATTTTTGCGAACTTTGCGCCTTAATCAGTTTGATCACTCAAGCCACTAACAAATCTCCCTGTGACAGCTTAAAATGTGTTTAGATGTTACTTAAATATCAACAAAAATGCTTTTACTTTATTACATTCCTTTAAAGATGTTAATTAGATTTCCTCGTCTCATTGACGTGCTACATGGTAAATTTTAAAGAAGCGCAAACAGGAACAAAAGGTATTGGGAGCATAAAAAGTGAAGCCATTTACGTATGTATACACTTATGTGTAAAATTAGTACCTGATTTTTAAGCCCCAAAGCGTGTTATATGTTTATATAAAACGCATATTTTTTGTAATAAAAGGAGAAGAAAATAAGTAGGCTAGTAGTTGTTTTTTGTTTATGGGAAATGCAACAAATTTCAAGAAGAGGCAGACAATATCAGATTATGTGCTGCCTACTATTCTTTATCAGGTCTTTAGGTCATCCGTACTGAAGAAACTGTAATAAAGCAAACACCGATACGCCCAAGCTGTGTTATTCGATGTAAATGCCTATACGCATGGGTAACCCGAAAAATAAAATCCTCTTTCTTTTATGCTACCTTACATTGTTTGAAAAATTAGACTTTTATTGTTATTGCTTTCTCACTCTCAATGACTTTTTAATGGAAATAAAATAAGTACGCATAATAGAAATTAAATCCATTAATAACTCAACAAAAATCAAAGTCAGTGACAGACAACAAGAACTGCACAGTCGGGCGAGCCGGGCCGGGACTACTTTCGTATTGTTATTTAAATGTAATTTTACTTTCGGGTAGAAAAAAGGAAAACACATCCACAAAAGTTTACTTACATTGATACATTGTGTACCTAGTATTAAATCGATTTGTGTAAGATACATATTAATGGATGTGCCTCAGGCTTAATATTTTGCTTTACTCCTTTTGCTCCTTTTCAAGATCATACCACGCTTGTGCTTCAGCAGAATCACCCTAGTTTTCCCTAGTTTTCTAAGTTACCTTACAAGAGAAGGCTTCATTGACACCTGTAAACAAATGAGCTGTGTCTACTAACTATGTACAATTCCTAAATTAAAAAGTCATGTGTAAAAGTTACTATCCTTCACTTAAATTAATCCTGATTGGTTTCGCGATGTCCATTAACCCGAGCAGTAATCCAGTTTCATCTGCTCTAACCAAGTCTGTGTACACTGATTTTCCAGTATGCAGTTGAATGGACAGAATGCCGATGTAACGACTAATTTTATACCTGGTTATAATCTGCAGGAAAAGTTAACAAAGGTTTTTGTGAATTATGAAACCGGCTTGTACTGGTCAAGTAAAAATAACTTCGCAGACATAAGCTTAAGATAACTATTCTATTAAATAAGAATCACGCCAGCATGCTATTTTATGCGTTTTGAAGCTCTCAATTAGGGTATGTTACGTATAAAGGTGGTTGAGGGGAATTCTACCCAGATAAAAACGTAAGCTATTAGGTCACCAGCAAATTCTTAATAGCGTGTACCACTCCTCAACAACCTCATTTGGAACTCTTTTTTGTTACTAGATATGTGTTTTATAAATCTTGGATCAGCAGTTAAGATCATGTGTAAGTATTTTGCATGTTAATTCATTTTACTGACAAGAATCATATGATCATCATTCATTGCATAAGTTTGTAACATTGTAATAAACTGCAAGATACCGAGGGGGATTACAACGATAAATAATTAAGTCTTCTGGTGAATCCACACTCGAAGAAGTCATTGCCATCAAGATAAATCTCTAAAAAGGAATCGGCTCCCAACAGCAAGGAAATCTGATGCAGTTGAGGATTGCGTTACTTAATTTTTTTTGCATGCAAATATATTAAGTTACCCCAAAAAACCGATCTATGTGCTATATCTCGAAAATCTGTGTTGAAGGTAGGGATAATACAAGTGGTTCGTGCAGCATCATAAGAAGATATCTAATTAATCTCCTTTTTTGCAGTCACAGTTGCGTTGCATTATTAAATTCTTGCAACTGGTCGCGTATACCTTATCTTCACTAAATGATTTTTAAAAAATTGCAGGTGCTTGCTAGTGCATACATTTGTGTGAGTTAGTAATTAGCATATTATCGAGAAGGTGTCAGACAGAATTTAGTCGGCGATTTAAAAAAATGTATATCAATCTTCAGTTTGCATAATTCAACCCATCTTTTCAAATTGAGAATTTTGGCTTTCATGTGAAGTTAGTAAAGACTAGGTAATACATTTTCGCGAAATTCGTTATTTTATATAAATGAAAATTTTATTTTATGTTTGTCAGCGCATTAGTTTGGTTTGATGCTTTCATACTATAAATATTTAATAAGCAAAAACTGCATCATAGATCAATTCCCATTGCTATACTTTCTTGAAACAGAATGATAAATTCTAGGGAAATCTCAAATAGCGCATAATAATTTGATCTCTGATTAAACTAATTGCTTTGAAGTATCATTTTGTAATTGTATTTTAGATGTTCAGAATTATATATATTATTCTTGAACCGTTGACCATCTCATTTTTGTCGCATCGTTGACGTTTAAGCTCTAACATGTACATAATATTTAGGCACTAAAATTACCGCACGTTTCTAAAATATGCACAACTCTGCATTTGCGCTCACCTTGCGCGTGTAACTCAAAGTTTAGAGTAAAGTTTCGTTGCGGTTACGGTCACAATACATTTTAGCGAAATTCGTTATTTTATATAAATGAAAATTTTATTTTATGTTTGTCAGCGCATTAGTTTGGTTTGACGCTTTCATACTATAAATATTTAATAAGCAAAAACTGCATCAAAGATCAATTCCCATTGCTATACTTTCTTGAAACAGAATGATAAATAAATTCTAGGGAAATCTCAAATAGCGCATAATAATTTGATCTCTGATTAAACTAATTGCTTTGAAGTATCATTTTGTAATTGTATTTTAGATGTTCAGTGTGCAGCAATAATAGTAATTATGCACCCGTGTGAAAGAAAGATTCTAAACTTTGAAAGTGCAGGTCAGTTTAATAATCGTACGAAAACAATAGTTCTAATTTTGGTAAAATATTTAAGCATTTAATTTCTGTTTTATAATATGTGTGTTAACAGAGTTGCCTACAAACTGGCAAGAAATAGAAAAAGTAGGAGTACAATGATAAGTAAAAATTAATGACAAGAAAATTACTATTTTCTCGTTTTTTTTCTATTATGCGAAGAAAAAACTTTTGTTCGTAAAGTTAGCTTTCAAATTATACAATTGTTTTTTTAAATATTGGGCTATTATTATTCAACACTCAACACGCTAATTGAACCCATTATATATATTATTCTTGAACCGTTGACCATCTCATTTTTGTCGCATCGTTGACGTTTAAGCTCTAACATGTAACATAATATTTAGGCACTAAAATTACCCCTGGCACGTTTCTAAAATATGCACAACTCTGCATTTGCGCTCACCTTGCGCGTGTAACTCACAGTTTAGAGTAAAGTTTCGTTGCGGTTACGGTCACCTCTTCTGATTTTTAAGGGAAAGTGGAAGTGAACGTCTTTTGTCTCGCACTCAAATTAAACCAATGTCAGCAACAGCAATGTACAATAAGAAAAACAAAATGATCAAATTGAATTTAACCTTTGTCAAAAGGGACCTTACGTTACCTAAACATTATGTAATTAAATAGAAAAGAATTTGACACTATGAGAAAAATCAGATAGTTATTACATGACGTAAATGATGATTAGCGTTTGTTCATAAAATGCGCAAGTTTTCTTGGGAATGTATATAACATCTACATTTTGTATTATTTAGAAGTCAGCGTTGCAGGGTGAATAAGGTTACATTGTTTCGAATTATAATTACAGAATATCTTTTGTTTAAACTTACACGAGAGAAAAGTGTTTTTTCCTCAATGATGTTGAATAATTCTTATATACGGATTTTCGAACACTGCAGAATACATGCACAAGACGGAGATTGACCCCCCGAGCAACTAGTTCAATTAGCTTAATCAACAACTGTAATATTCACGCAAGATAACGTACTAATTGGTGTAAGGTTATGTATCAATGGTCGTCAAATGTAGATTTTTGAGTTCAGTGGACAAAAAAACAAACGCATCAAGTGTGTAATAATATACTCATAAATTTATAGGCGTAGTGTATAAATGTTACAGTCTATCCGATTTTGGGTTCTCCTTCTTCCTTATACTTCTATTATAAAACTACATGGTAAGTGGGTAAATGTCATGCGTTTCAATGGTTTGGGTATTCAATTCGGAAGTACAATTACGGTCTATCCGATTTTGGGTTCTCCTTCTTCCTTATACTTCTATTATAAAACTACATGGTAAGTGGGTAAATGTCATGCGTTTCAATGGTTTGGGTATTCAATTCGGAAGTACAATTTTAAAATGTGAACTTTGACCCGTGACCCCTGCCTGTGGCAAAATTTTCAAAATCTGGCTCCAAATTGCAAATCTACAGGCCAGGACGAATCGAATGATACCATATTTATGGCTGTAAGCGTTTAGGAGCCTTAACTATCACAAACTTTTTTCGCTTGGTCTATTATATAAAGGAGCATGAAAACATTGCGCTCTGTATATGGACGTCGCCTGATGTCTAGGTATTTTTTAATTGATGCAGAAACTATATTCAAATATTAAATGTTTGTCTGCGTAATTCTACCATTTCCAAATTAGATGTGGTAAAATGTGGTTCCTTTCAACAACAAAATTAGATTAAAGATTAGTGAGATGTTTTGCTATATTGTAGTTCTACGCAAGGAAACTTGTGGAAAAATTATTGATACCATACATAACCAAATACCTTCCACTACATCAAGCATAGGTATTTGATTAGGTGGTCGAATAATATCACGAGACTCCAACAAACGAGGTGAGAAAGTCACATATCAAAGACGATTTACAAATATTTATGTGGTCTTTGAATTGCATTGATGACGGGTGAGCAGCATCTTTGGGAAGGATGCACCAGCTACATCGAAATCCTGCAAAATATATATTGGCAAATGTAGTAAAGAAAATTCAAGAAGACGTAATTTTTCGACCTCAATCCCACATACGAACAAAAATATTAATTATACCTTTCATACTTCAAGCTAAAAAAGCGACACATGCGCATTTTCCCGTTCTGTTATTGCTTACACGAAGGTATACATAAATTGAGGTGGGAAATCATTTCTATACTTGTTTGGGTGGAGGTGTGTCAAACCCCACCGATTGAAGAGAGTTTGCTGATTGGCTCGTAGAGATTTACGTCAGGAGCCAGTAAACAAAACTATTTTCCTAGATTACCAGCAAATAACGCATATTATTATGATGTTTTTTCTCTTGAGTTGATAATAATGCTAAAGCAAGAGTCGTTTACCTAAAAAAATTGTGGCTCCACAAACTCGCTACTTTGACATGTAAGCGTCCTGAAGTAGTTGCTTGGTCATTCGAAATAGGTATGCAATATAATTACAGAAAACCACTGCAACAATGTTGCAAGACCCTTTTGAAATGCATGAATATTTATAAACGTAGGTATCTAGAACGATTATTAGAATTTCAGGATTATTACCTATTCAAACAATCCAGTTTCTAAATTATGATACATATGGGTGCGATTGCTATATTCCATTTTGCCACATTCTTATAATCTTCTCACCTGACCTTCTCGCATGTTTCGATTGGTCGCCCGATGGATTGATGGAAGACATTCGTATGAAAAAAATAATAAGTAAGCGTACTAGAACTAGATTGTCCTGGTTGTCCAATACAACAGCTAGCATCTGTATTCATGTTACAATTTTGAAGATGTGTATCAGGTTGTATGTTGAACATGTTGAGCTTCAGGCTACGGTTTAGAAAAATTGCGGTACAAATATTTGCAGAAAAGTAATTCGTGATTCAGAGGTGTCCTAACTGAAGTGCAATTTATTTCAAGGAATTCGCATTTTGGTTAATTATAATAAGCCTCCTCAGTTCATCACATACTGCAATGCAATTCATTTCTTGATCAGAGGACCAGACCAAAGCCGGAAAATTATTGATTCTCAGGGAAATCTTCATGGAAATTTTTTTCATTGATTTCGAATGCCTCCTGCGGGATCCGGGGTATCATAGTCTAATATCTTTCTTAGCTGAGATATCTGTTCGTGAGTACATTAATTGCGTAAGCTTATTGCAAAAGGATTGGTGCAATAAAATAGCGCAGCGACGGTGTAGCATATCCGAAAATACTTTTTAAGATGAAGATTTTATGGGAGTAGTAATTACTTCAATTAATTTGTCTGGTGTCGGTCGAACACCAGAAGCAGTGACATACATTACTTTAGACAATTTTTCCTTGATTTAATTGCACTATTATAAGAAAGTAATTAATTCAAGTTCATTTTTTATCATTTAACCACATCCATAAAAAGAATTTACTCACGTCTGTCGATGACTAAACCCAAACAAATTGTCTACAGCACGTTACATCCCGACGACGAGTTATTACCCAAAAAGTCACGACAGGAAGTATTAATTTGTACCATATTTACTACTTTCAGATCGACTGAAAATGGTACCACTCACATGTATACGTCACGCAGCTCGTCAACACCTCATGAAATTATAATGCCTCACTCATATTACAATTGGTTTAGCAAATACATTTTTTATTATCAGAATAGCTTTCCAAACTAAAAATTGCTTACTGACGTTAACTGAAAAGTGTATACGCATAACTAACCCAAATGTCCATCATAAGCAAGTATATGGGACAGGAAAGCTATCCCAGGAGGAATTCCAATAATGCAAAAATCATTATGCAATGCAGATATGCAAATGTAAATATATCTTGCAATTTATGCATTTTTCTTACCTCTGAAAATAAAGGATTGCTTTTAATGGATTCTCCCGAGCAAATTGACGTGCAGACTTGGAAACTGCACGTGCCATTTTTAATCTACCTATTAAGAGGGTAGTGATTAGTGATTACAAAATTGTTCAAGGCAAAGTAGATACAAAGAGCGGTGGACGCATGTCGTGTAGTGTAATTTTTATATGGCTAATTTTTATAAATATGTAGCAAATACTCACTTCTTATAAATCTGTGGCATGTTATGATATAATATCCTTTTGTACTAAAACTGTAATGCATAGTCGATATAGTGACTCTTGACTTCTGAACATGTAACTGTGCTTTCTTTGGCTTCACAAATGCCCATCATATCCTGTGCATTGGATCTTTGGATAATATATTTTTGCACGTCACTCGTCTGTAGAATTCCGGTATTTAGGTTGATAAAAAGACCGTCGAACAGACATTGTATTTTGTATTAGATTAAAGCATCAAAAGGCGGCGCATTTTCTTATTCATGCAAATCTCACAAAAGCTGTGTACCTATGATGTCAGTAAATTGGGCATTAGAAATACCTACACAGGAGTGGTATAACTATACTATACTGTTACTGCAAACTACAATTTTGTTTCACTACATATTATGTTTTTTTTTTCTTTTATCCAAAAAGACCTCGGCCTTTATAGTATTACCTGCACATTGTTTCTACCCCCAGTTTAGTTCTGCTTCATCAAGTCAACCGATCAGACTGATCGTCAACCTAGCTCCACACAGCTTTCACTTCATAATCTCCAATAAGCGACTTCCGAACTTCACACGACCAAGTGATCAGAAAATCGTACTAAATCTAAAGCTATCTTCTAAGGTAAGAATATAAGAATAATTAGCATGAACTCTTTAATTTCTATATTTTTTTAAAAGTCACGTCATCGGTAAGTATAATAGTAACGTTTAACTTGAATTCTCAAATCCCAATTGGCCATGTCAGTTTCCAGCCATTGCATCCTATGAGAAAATTGCTTGATCAATGATGACCCATATTTTTATAGTGGAAATAGCACCTACCTCCGTTTCTTCTGCTGTGCATGTAACATACGACTAAACCAAACTTGCACCCAAAATATATACATTGTATTGGAAATCCACAAAATCTAGAATCAATTTTATGTTAATTCTGTTAATTAGACATTTTCTGTACTAACTATCCATTTTTCATTATTAATTTTAATTTTGTAGCCACTCCCACTTGCAACAATCAGTCCGCATGCAAAGTGAAAGCAAAATTTCCTCAATGCTTTCGGTGACTCATTTTGCCAATTTGGCACAGTGGCACAGATAGTCACCAGACTGAAAGTCATATGAAGGGCCCTAGAACTTGCTACAGCAAACCAAACATTATTGATTTTTTCAGTTAATTCAGTTTGTTGACGTAGACTAGGCATACAGTATAGACATGTAGATAGGTATGCATACGAGATATCGCCTTTTTCTCTTCTGACCCTTTAAGGACATTCCAGAAATTCTGTTTAAGCATGCATTTGACCAAACCCAAGAACAAGCATATTTGACACGAAAGGAATTTTTTGTTAAATTTATTTATGTTGATTATGTTGAAATAGGACTATGTTGCGAACAACATTGCGAAATGCCCTCCAGTTTTTGGAAAAGGGGCTCACTTTCCCTCCCCACAAATTGGCGAATCGGGGATTAGTTTACACCGTGTCTGGCAGTAGGAGTTTCCATGCTGCTGATAGCTCATTGGCCCCCAGGGGAGGTCACGAGTCGCATGATGAAAACAGACCACGTATCCTAATCACAGGTAAGGATTTCTTGCGTCTGGTGAACATTAAGATCATAAAATTTAAGTGATATTTGCTTGTTGATGATATTATGGTAGTGTGGTGTGATGTTTCATAAAAAAGGAATAATAACTAACCAAAGTCTCGTGATTTCTTTTACGCTATAAAATGTTTATTTAGAAAAATAAATAGACTGATATCACTGCTAAGTAAGGCTATGTCATAATTTGCATATTAGTGTGTCTGCTTTTGAAAAGAAATCATGTTACTAGTATGTGCATAAATGAAAGTTCCTTCTGCGGTCGTGTTACTATGCGTTTAGACAGTGAACATAGTCGCGGTCATCTCTGACGTTGATAAAAGGAAAGACCGTTTGTTGCTCTTTTCGAAAACATTCTCTGTTAATAAAGGAAAAGTTTGTTCCAGTTCCAGCTGCTTCATCAGACTGCGATTAATTCTTACATCATTGGTATTTATTATTGACGAGTATACCCCTGCGAATCAGGCAGCATATCGTGATAATACCGATGAAGTCAAGCACATAATTGGGTTTATAGCATACCTGAAAAAAAAAACAGGAATTGATCCCAATGTCTTATTATCCCCCAAAAGTTGCCACATCACAATTATTAAAACAGGTTTTGTAGTAACAAAGTATTATAATGAGATGCAAATTGAGCTAGGAGGAGGAATAAATAACGTAAGATCGTTTTATTTTTAGAATTTAGTCTAACTCATCAATTTTTCAGGTAACTTGCTGTATACCATTTAATTAAATATCAGGAACGTCTATTAGCAAGTACACAAGTCGACAACATAAATTTAGCGACAGATAAGGCATATTTGCAACTTTTGCATCTCCTTATTAATAGGCGAATAATAAATATTCATAAAAAACTAGAAAATTTTTTGAATGGATGTTTGACCTTCTTTTCCTTGATTCTTAAAGGGAGTTTGGGGCAACTTGGATCTGGTCTTGCAAGACTTTTTCGTATGAAGTATGGAAAAGACAATGTTTTCATGTCAGACATTCGAAAGCCAACACGCGATATCACCTCCAGAGGGCCATACATTTTTGCAGACGTGCTAGATTACAAATGTTTGCAAAAGATTATCGTGACTCATCGGATTGACTGGATTGTCCATTTCAGTGCACTGCTTAGTGCTGTCGCGGAGTCTAATGTGGCTCTTGCCATGCGTGTCAATATCGAAGGTGGGTATATATAATAATATTAAAACATGCATTATTATAATATTTTGTGCTATAGTCTACCGCGTAGATATACTGATGTTTGGGACAAAACCATTTAACTATTTTTTAACTTTGCGTATGCCTTTTTCTTGTATCTGAGAAGATGGAATGTAGCCACTTAGGCGCATTCACAATAACAATGCAATCCTAGTTTTCTGTATTACTCTATATTTCATCATAGTTTCACAACGTCAAACCCCTGAAACACTTTTTCTCGTGTATCTTGAAATGCCCCTTTTTTCCACCTCCTAGTCACCCAGATTTTAGTTGTTTTTTATCACAATATTTTTCTCCACTCTTCCGTTTACCTTTTCCAGTCAATGAGAAAATTGCTTTCTCCTTCGACAAAGGTTGAGGTGAGGTGCTTGATTTTTACATACTTACATAACCAGAAAGAAATGAAACGCTTTGTTACAGTATGCAAAATGGGACATGCTTCAAATGTTGTTTACTTTCATTATCAAAGTTGCGAAATAAGAATTCGGCAAAGGATATTGAGGGCAAACCTTATTCACGATACACTAAAATACTTACCTATCACGGTTGGTATTTTAGGATCTTTTTCTCCCCGACTGTAAGGTGTGCCACAATAAAGAAAAATGTTGCTTTGTAGTCCTAATTCATATCTAAGATAAATGCATTTCTTCTATTGCATACTAAATACTATTAAAAATCCTACAGGAACTCACAATGTGATGGAATTGGGAAATCAATATGGACTCCGTGTTTTCATTCCAAGCACAATTGGCGCATTTGGACCAGAAAGTCCAAGGAATCCGACACCAAATACAACTATTCAACGACCAAAGACAATTTATGGTGTTTCAAAGGTGAATATATATTTACACTTGTCAAAGCATTACCATAAAATAAAAACTTATATTTCTTAGCTAAGCTCTACCCTACTGCATTTTCAGGTTCACACTGAACTCTTAGGTGAATACTATCACAGCAAGTTTGGTTTAGATTTTCGCTGCCTTCGTTTTCCAGGAGTATTGTCCAGCGATTGCCATCCAGGCGGTGGAACTACCGGTATTAATTACACATCAATCTTCAAAACGCTAAATGAAAACTTGAAATGTTCAATTATTATATAATATGTATGCGTATAATTCAATTAATTTGTTTGGAAGTTTTGTGTGACTCTGCTGCTCGAAATGATTGGGGTTGGAGACCAGAATATAACACGCAACGAATGGCAACAACTATGCTAAATGATCTGCGTCCAGTGTACCAACGAACGCACGGAGTCGACAATGATTTGTTAGGATCACCTCATGCCAACCTTGCGGCTGCATAAGAAATTTCCTTGGTTTATCTTTAACAGAAAATTTATGAACCGACTGTTTACGAGAGAATTATTGAACTAACTTTATGTTGCCCTTTAAATAAAATCATAGTGTAATTAGACTTTTCTCAGTTTACCCAGATAGATATATTTCGTATGTATATAAAAATCATTGAAAGTTTTAAACCCTTTCGTTGAAACCTAAGGTTTATTTGTTTGTCTGAAGAACGCAAAAGATTCACAGGTAAATGTTTAGCTCAGTGAGCATAGTTCAGTAAAATTATACTATGCTTTCTAACCTTATTAAATGGGATAATTTTAATTAATATTAAAAAATCGCTGCTAACATAAGTCTTGACTATATACTATTTAATTCAAATAATGCTAGATTTCTAATTAGAATTAAATCTTTTGGGTTTAGTTTTCTCACTTATGTAAGTTTATAGTTGCATGATTTTTATTACAACCGAAACAACAATTTATTTTAATACAACTTAAGGAAGGTTGGGCTATGGAATGCGAATTGATTATCCTCAGTATTAAATTGACGGATCAGCGAGGTTTGCAATGTAGTAAGAGCTCAATATATTGTTGTGTAGAATTCTGCTCGGTTCGGTCAACAAAAAATACCCACTTGTACTAATAATGATGTAAGAAGACTATGACTAACATAACATGTGTTTATCTCTTCTAGTACTCAATAAACACATAAAAAGTATGGTTTTCCCAAAACATTTTTCTCCATGATGAAAGATTTCTGACATCAGCAAATGGAAGTAAATTAGTCACGGTAGTATATGCTGCAGAAAATTAATTTCACCGGGTCGAATATTTAATAAAAATATCATTTTATTGCGGAATCTTTGCATATATGCTAACTAAAAATTTCACAATAAAAATAAATCATATATTTGATGATGAGCTAAATTACTTAGTATCATGATGACTAATAAAGTTTTGTTCATTCATCAGTCAGTGTTTGCTCACTTCATACTTGCATTATAATTAATATCAACAGCAGGGCGGTGCGGTACGGTCATTAACTTGTAAATACCACAATAATTCCACCACTCACTCATTCAGAACATTATTCAAAGCTAAATACCTACACACATTATATAGTTGGCACAAACAAAGGGTAAATGTCCACGGGATATATAAATGACGAAGTTTAGTGGGTACATCCTTCGAAATAACGATGAGATGTTGAGGACGAGGATGCGTTTCAGAATTGATATAAATTATCATGTTGCAAGGAACATCTATATATATACATATAATTGTTTTTGGGTTTATTCTGTAGACACCTCAATGCTATGTTATATTTACTCAGAAGATGTAAGATATACAGGCAGTGGCTTGTTGTCCTTGCCCAGTATCCAGACTTCGTTTCTTCTATTCCAGAATTTTGTTGGTGAGTCGTAGCCACTAATGAAGTGTGTGGCCCTTGGACCTTGACTCTGCTCAAAGTAAGGAATGCTTTCATTTCTTAAGGCAGATAACAACGAAAGCATTTGTTCTTCCTCTAATTCTTGAGTTGAATAGCCTCCGAATCGCCTAAAGATAATAGCCATTAAAAAGTTTGATCAAGGGAAATGCTGTTCGGTTGTAGCAGCTATACAGTTGAGCCGGGACATTAACGCGTATTTATGAACCAAGTACATCAAATGTTCACTAATGAGAACAAAAAGGGAGGCGTACCGAGAGTATACATGAAGTTCTGGGAACGATACAACGTGCACTTTTCTGTTTTGTGGTCGTGGTGGATTACGCTGGAATTCTTCTGGGATGAAGAAACACATCTCATATGAATACAAGTTACCATTCCTATGGTCAACTTTTGTAACAACAGGCACAGTCATTTCTATCTTATGGTCTGAAAAAAAAAGACAATTATGAAACTTACATACATGATGTGTGTATTTTTAGACAAAAATGATGTACGTGCGTCGTGTCGAGGTGCATATAATGCGCAAGTCAAGCAAACTTAACCTGAATTTATGTGCAATAATGTCAGCAGAACAAAGTTTGAGTAATTTTACAGCTTTGCCGTTCACTTCTCACAGCTTTGTTTCAATGAACCAACCGCGTCACACAACAAGTTAAGTCCAAACACGTCTTTCTGCCGAGCTTTAAAGTACTTTCATTTTAAGCTTGCTAGTTGATACCCTTTTTCATTCAAAGGTCACGCCAACAACAAGACTTTTACTCGCAAAAATAAAAGCAAACATTCAAACATCACTTATCGATTTGTACTTATGACATTACTCGAACGAAACCAACAGATTTGGTTTATAGAAATGTTGCCTTTTTATAATGGCATTAGCCAATTATTATTGTTTTTACTTTGTACTATGTTTCATTTGACTTGCCTTGCTAAACTCTAAATTTTAGTCATTAGAAAATTTGCATGCGTACGGTAGTTCAGAAATAAATCAAACTCACCCAGTTCATTTTCGCCCTGCATGTACTTGTGAAGTCTCATGAACATTCCCGACCTTCTGGTATCCTTAACTTCTGGCACCAGAAACTCTTCTGTGCAAATCCACTTCCGGGCTGGGTAAATGCGTTCTTCAATACTCTGCGCAGAAGAATAATTTTTATTTGCAATTATGTTAAAGGAGAAAGCAGGAGATTAACTTTGATAACTAAGATTTTTATTAACAAACAAATCCAGACAAATAAGTAATTACCTCCGTCACATTCCGTACAAACGTAAAAGGAGGTTCCTCATATGCTCCAAAGAGAGACAAAACCCAATCAAAAATCGGAACAAGCTGAGCTTGCCCCATATTTGAGCACACAAGGACAAATATTGTCCCAACCGCAACTGATCTTGATGAAGGCAACTTCATGATCATTAATTAATTGAAATGCGATTTACGAATTATCCATACACAAAAGAAATGATAATAAAAAGCCGTAGTTAATCACGGAATTACAATGATAAATGAAACACTTTTTTGTTAGATTACATGTCACGGAACAGTTTCAAGATGCCATGTGGTATGATGGAACAGGCCACAAGCCTGACTATGACGTTGGGCAAATGAGTTTGCAATAAAAATTTGGGTTACTCAATGAGGCCAAGAAGTTGTTTGTAAACGCAACACTAAAGCACAACTTTATAAATGAATAAGTTCGTCTAATTAATGGGTTATTCTGATGACATGCATATATAACTTGTTGAAATTAAACCATGAGATGTTGCGTTTGAGTATTGCGGCTCAAACTGGTGCGACGAATTTGCAAAGATTGGTGATTGATGATGATGATCAGTGAACAGAATTAAAATTATTTATTTTATGGATTTCTCAAAATGGTCAAATGACACGTTTCACTTAGTCTTTACTCTTGCACACTTCACTTGAAACTGAATTTATTCTTACGAATCTAGAGGGACCACATTCTGTTTATGTACAAACAAAATGTGCACATAGCAAATGCAATCCTATGGTTTGCAGCTACATAGACGTTTGATGAAAAGTTATATAACATGTTCTCGACCAGCATTATTTTGTTAGATAATATAATATTCAAAAGAAATCGTATACTTTTATACTAATTATGAGCACATTTAAGGTTGAAGCTTGCTACATATTACCAAAACACTTAGCCGACTGCACATCACGCAGGAAATCCTAATTGCATGCGTTTTTTATGGAGGGAAAATTGTTTCGCAGAACTAAAAATATTTATAACCTGTCAACCAACTTATCGACATGTGGTTCCAATAATTTGTTAATATTTGTTCATTAAGGCGGAGAAGTCTTTTAACCAAAAGTTACATTTAGCCAACTTTGACTTTATGCTTACCTACATAAGTAAATGTACAATATGAATCAAAACTAAAAAAAAACTTTTACGCAAATCATGAACTTCATACTTTGTTTTTATTAAGTTCGAGTAACTGAGTTCTCAAAATGATATGTCGGTAATATCCGATGAATACAATTTATATCAATAAGAGAACCAAAATAAACACGCATTGAGAATTAATCTACATAATATTTAATATTCCATATTTGCATATTCTGCCAAAACTGCATCATGTTCGTCATCTAATTCAAAAGCATCTACATTCTGGTCACTGGACACATCCATGGCTTCAGTCAAATCACTGTTTTGTGACCCTTTCTGACCATTTTTATAGTAGACCGACCTAATGGTTTCTACTTTTCCTAGAATAAAAGATTTCAATGTAGTCACGTCCTTTTTGTACAATTTCAATTACAACTTCTTCTTCGATCAGTTCTTTTGAGGAACCTTACCTTCAGATTTCAAGGTCTTCTTTCCAGTTAAAATGTCACGACTTTCTATAAAATACTGATTAGGATGGTTAACCCCTCCGTCGACGGAATGCTTGTCATGAGTCCATTCAAAATAACGCTGGCACGCAATTTGATAATGTTTTTCATCTACAAGCTTCATTATTTCTCTGACTCCTTCAATACAACCATAAAATATTGCTCAAGTTCAATTCAGAGAATCAATGCAATATGTATCCAAATTCAAAGAAACATTATTAAGCTGCATCAGAAGGAAAACTTACCATCCGCGGGAATATTCGCCTCGACAAGTTTAGCTCGCAAAGGATTTTCATCACTGTGGCGGAATGGGCAGCCGTGATGATCGCCAGGTCCTACGCTTGAGTTGATAACTTTCATACAACTGTAAGGAGTGTAATCTGCTCGTCTGCCTTCTTGTCCGTACATGTGCCTGATGTTATATAAGTACTGCTTGTCGAACTAAATAGTGGGTTTTACAAACACCGTTCATATATATATGATGATATGATGTGATATGAGCGAAGTAACTGTCTTGAATCATAAATTCTGTACCCGTGACGTATCGATTTCAGGTTTCTTGGTGAAATTCCCACGCCAGAACTTTGTCGCTTCATCCATAGGTAACCCCAGTCCTTTAAAAAATAATCCTAACTGCAATCGTCCAAAATGCTTCAGGTGGTGCTCTTTGTTGCAAACATTATAAAGATGCTTCATACAAAGTGGGAATGATTTTTCTGAAAACTGCAAAAACAAAACCATTACTTGATAGCGACAGAGCTAAGAAGGGGATGGTGTATTGTATTAATAATATAGCTACTTACGGTGCTCAACTGCGCGACTGTGACTGAATCGCCAGACTTCTTTATGCTCGTATCATTCCCTAAATAACGTTTTTCAAAACCATTTAATAATGGACGCAGCCTTTCATCATCCTCCACCGTATGAATATTCTTTTTTAGCAACTGCAAGTACAAATAAACATCAGTTCAATTGGGCGTAACTTTCCTGTAAAAACAAAAGTTGAGATGGAATATGAAATTTGTTTTCCGTGTTGAAGACACAGATCGAATAAGCCTCCTTACTGAAAGAGATTCGGACACATAGGCTCTGAATTTGACAGAAATGACACCAGTAAGATCGTTATAAGGGACATAGGCAAAACCCTCATAAAGGAATACTTTCCTATTCTTTACTAAATCCAATGCGTGGGTAAACTTCACTTTAAAAACTTGTGCCTCAGTGGGATGAGTTGATGGTGCCATTGAAAATGAAGCATCATTGATATTCGTGTAAAATTCCTTTTTCACATCGTTCGAAATCTACGATCAGAAACAAAATGCTGGTGGTTAAACTGAATAGCTTTGAATTACGATAACCAAAAAAGTCCCTGTATATTGTTTAATCTGACAGCTTACTTCATCGAATGGAAGGTTGTACTTTTTCAAAATCGGTGTGATATCGTGCATATACCATAGTTTCAATCGAAAGAAGTCCACCTCCAATGAAAGAAACCACTTCCTCTGCTCATCAGTTCTAAAAATCGAAAACACTTATAAAATAACAACATTTCTCTAATGAGAACAAGCCCTTTTCCGGGTACAGATTAGATTTAAGAAAAGTGTTCAAAACTGGCTATTTTACCTTGCATACGCCAATCGCAGTAAAAAGTGAGAAATGTGATCAATTTTCCTGGCTTGCAGCACATCTTCTACTTCTACTTCTTTGGAAAACTGAAATTTATACATAAGTACAAA
>JAHZNF010004442.1:0-16007 GCA_027744215.1 Troglopedetes dispersus
CTGAGCTTGGACTCTAACTCCCACTCAACTTACAATACTCTTATAATCCACCAAAACAACTCCAGTTTACTCGCGGATACCTGGATGTAAGTAATCGTTAATTATGCATACTTTTGACTCAAAAGAGCATCGCAAAATTTGTCAAATGTTCATATGTATTATATGGATGTGTTCCTTTTTTGTGTAGACCTGCTAGTCATGAATTCACAGCGGTTGGAATGGGACAACGTAACTCGGGGTGCTCTGCGTCAAGAAAATCTCAGTCCCCTTCACGGGAACTTTCTAGTAGCCTCAGTCAACCGGGGGGATTTGAAGGTTTGCTCTCTGAAAGAAGTGGGGACAGTGCTGTAACCTCGACTGAATTGCTGGATATTCCAAGAGACTATTTGGATCAATTGACTGTTTTAAAGCACCTTGCCAAGGAGGTTCAGGTTGGGCCTTTAAGCGGGCTTTATTTTTCATAATTAATAGAACCCCGGTATTTATCCCTGTTTTGTAATGCTACTCGAAAGTCTTGTTTATTTTCATTTTCTAAATTGTAAAACATTGCAGCAAGATCCGATCAGCAGTTCCATTCATCCAAATTTGTTAAGATCGGCAAGCTTTTCGAGATCACAGCCAGACCTGACACACGCTACCATTATGAGTACGAATCCTCATAGTTGCAGTCATGACTTTGACTATTACGACTGCTCAAAACCTTCTCAGTCTTGCCAACAACCACAGCAGGCTCAACCATGGAAGAAATATCAGGACAACACAAGTGCCACTAGTGCGGAGAAAGGTGAAGATGTTCTTCCCTCGGTTCAAATTCTAGAAATTCTAATGAGGGAAAACTCCAATTTGAAAGCTGAGCTTGCGAATGCACGCAGGCGTATCCAGACAATTCACAAGGTACATGTTATACTTACCGAGGCACATATTACCTGTTGTATGAATGATTTTTGCACTCGCACCGGAACGCCTGAAATTGGTCAGAGCGGGATAGCGTGCATAAATATATTAGAAATCTAAAAAAAAAATAACTCACATATTTATCGTGTCACTGGAATTTTGCTTTGACTCTATTTTTTACTACATGAATACTTATTTGCAGCTTGAAGCGGAACTCACGAGACTTCAGAAGGACCATGCCTCCCTTTTCGAATCCTCGGAAAGAAGAGAAAGCTTAGAGAGAACGGCTAGAGCAAAACTTACAACAGAAGTTAAAAGATTGACTGCAGTTAATAGAGAGCTGCTGTCTTCCTCGAGTTCTTTGCAGAATATTTCACCGTATGCCATGTCGTCAGATTCTGACGCATTTAGAATGGAATTGTCCAAAAAGGATGTTACTATGTCTCAAATGATCTCAGATAGTAAGCAGCTTAAAGACAAATGAATTTCCCTGTTTTGACTTTTCATTTATCTGCATAGCATATCATGGTGAAAGTTTGTGTAAATTTCGTTTCAGACAAAGAACTGCATGGCACAAAGGAAAGGCAAGACGTGGAGTTGGCAGCTCAGCGTGCAACACTTTCGGAACAAAGAACTCACATCGATATTTTGGACAGTGCATTGACGAATGCTCAACAGAATGTTCTGCGATTGGAAGAAGAGGTGCAAAATCCGTTTTATTATTCCAATTTTTATTGTTGCAACAATGCAACGTGCATGTTCGCCAATCATTTTCCCATATAATCTAAAAACTAATAATTCAATTTTCCTGCAACTAATTTATAGTGTCAAAGGAAGCAAGAGTATGTAGACAAGGTTTCACAGCTCCAGCGAGCCCTGTCTTCTTTGCAGCTGTCGAATGAGAAAAGAGAGCAGTCCGAAAAGAAACTCAGGTCACAACTGGAGTCTGAAATCACAGATTTGAAGTTGCAATTGGCATCCGTAAATGCTGCTAGTAACACACAGGTCAGCCGCAACCAGCAAATGTGTACAGGGCCTCCTGCTCCAAGAAATTACACGGCTCCGCCGCCGTATCCCGGAAGTCAACATAATCAACAGCAACTCCATCACGACCAAAAGCAAGATTTGACACCCGAACTTCATATTCTTCAAGACAAGTTAAGACTGTCTGAAGAAAAAATACACAGTTTACAGTCGGTTGTAGCAAGGTGGGAACAGTTTTTTACTTTGGAGGGGCAAAATGGACATATATCTCAACCAGCGTCAACACCAAATACTCCGAGTTCATGGTCTTCAAGAGGGGAAACGCCTCACTTTTTCGGCAACGGAAGTGGGAGCGCAAGTTCATCGGGGGCATTGTTGGAAGACTTGCCATCCACTCATAACCGTGCAGCCGACCTGGAAAGAACAATCAAGGACCTTGAGTCCCGACTCGTGGAACGAGATGCGATGATACGGGTTTTACATTTACAAAATGCACCGCCACCGATGTCTTCTTTACCTCCGAATCTCTACTCATCTTTTAATTCATCCACGTCGTCACCGTATATTGCTCCCATTTACAGAGAATCTCCATGCTACTCTTCAGTTTCACCCTTGAAAAACAACAAGCTTGAATCAAATCTGTCTGAGGACCAAAAGACACGAATTAATCATCAAGCATCAATGAGTCTAGCCTCGGCTATGGGAAATATGGGAAAGCCGCATATGGACCCAGCACTGTTTTATTCAAAAGTCACAAAGTGTGACTCGGAACCACCAAGCTACGCCAATCTGCCATCAAAGCTGAGGCTCGGAGGAAGTGGATCTAGTCTTGCAAAAAATTCGAATGAAAGTTTAGGCTCAGTGGGCCATGGATCTAACGCTTCGTCGTCCCACAAAACTTCAAGTCCAGGATCGTTGGATAGCTCGACTAGTAATACTAAATCTATCGATGATCAGTTGAAAGACCTCGATAACCAACTACTATCCAAGGTAAACCTTATTCCACATTCGTAACTTTATATATGTGTGTTTGTTAATACTTTTATTTAAATCAAACTTAAAAACATTACTTGCAAAACCTAATTCTCTAACCGATTGAGTCATATTACCCCAATGCTCCCTGTTGCGAATCAAAAATTTACTAAAGCAATTGCCGTGTTCTTGTGTGGTTTTTATTAGATATTTTAGTACTGCTAAACTAGAGTTTTGCAGAAACCTAAAAGGGTGTGTTTTGAATCAGCCTTTTAATCGTAACGTTTAAATAATTTGCTGACTTGCTGTTAGATTACAACTGCATGTCATATAAAGCAAGAGAGTATTGAAACTCTTATGGAATGCGAGTTAATCCGTGCATTTATCTGAGAAAACTGAAAAGGATCATTGTAGGTCCAAGAAAATATCGGCAGAGTAAATTTTTGTTTCCAGCAGGAGGCATCGGGGCTCAAAATGCAATATGGCCCGGAGAATAGTAAGTTAATAATAAAAATTAAATATTTATACTACCTTGATTTTTTTTGGCTTGAAATCGCCGTCATCCATCGACATCAATGCAGGGTGTATATCCTCTTTTTGTAGTTTTTTTTAGGCAAAAGACGTAGGAGTTTTGTTGTGTTATTTTTTGCGTTGATTTATCTCCTGTTGAATACATACGTGCCATGAGGTCTACGGTACGACTTTTCTCCGGATATGTGCGTTTTAAGTTTCTGAAGGCTTTTCCACATTCACTTTCAGCTCTCCAAATTGTTGCAGTAGTGTTTTTGTGGGTCAACATGTGCCTCCTAAATGTTTCCTGATCATTATGCATTTAATATTCTGCATGATCGCCGAAGCAGTGGACAGTTTGGCATACAATGCCCTGATAGTTCGGGGCACTTATGACACTTTATACACTTGTTTATATTGTAACATTCAAGAATTCCTTCTATCAAGTTGTTTCAACTGTTCGGTAAATATTTGTAGAAAGTCAATGCCCGTCTTTAGACAGATGTCACGAGTCACAAGTTCAGGTTTGTATTGAAAGATGTGTTTGCTCTGCTCCCTTCATTTGAAATGTAAAAGCAGTGAATTGAGGGAATTTCGTCTTCTTTTTGGAACAGCAGTATTTTACCGAAGCCTATCGGTATAGCTTTCACGCTCCCTTCTGCAGTAATGTTGCTTCCAAATGTGGATAAATGTCTCACTTCACATCCTGCAAATAGATTCGTTACAGCGTCATACAGTTGTTTGTCAATCCAATCATCGTCTATTTCCCAGTCTATTTCTTTGATGTCTCCAGAGGTTTACATATACCTAACCCCTCCAAGCACCGCCTGCTCATAATGTACATTCATTTTCATCGAACGCATGAATACTAAATGGGTTTTTTAAGTTCTTGAAGCTGGGCACTGTTCAAATGCAATTGATTTAATCGAAGACTGTTCATTGATTTCAATGCAATGTTGCTTTTGGTTTGAAATCTTTCACATGACAGTTAAACCACAACTTCAAAACCAAAAAACACACAATTTGTAGCTTGCAATTCCTGTTATATGCAATTGTATGTGACATTTCAACTAGTCTTATATCTTTTGAGTATTTAAAAACTTTATTCTTCGGTTTATTGTTGAGGTGCACCGGTAAAAGTACATTAAAATCATGTAAATTAAAGATTTGTCTTATCTTTTTTTTAAGGTAAAGCATGAAGGAGTAGCGACATCGGACCTTGACTTAAATGAAGGTCCAATGTCCATCATGAGCAGTCGCGACGTAGGTCTGCAGCACAAAAAATCATCCATTCTCCCACCACTACCAAAGTCTCCGAGTCATCACAACAGTTGCCAAATTCAATCGTCAAGAACCAGTTCCGGTCCGCCCTTCATAACACCGACCGCTGGATCGTCAGGTACTGGATCCACTGTGCATGAACATGAGGGGCATCCTGCGACACTTACACTCTCCAACAGTGTAGACTCCATTCTAGCTGATGCAAGTGGAAACAAATGTTCTCCTAATGCTGTAGTAAGTGGGGGAACCGTGTTTTCACCAGTCTCGCTACCGAAAGGACTTCCTCCTAAAAGCCCAGGGATGGTTGGACTACAAGAATCATGCAAGTGCAAATCCTTGGAAAGAGATCAGAAAGTGAAGCTGGTGGCAGTTGGCACTGGAAAATATACATCTCTGGCAAGCGACTCAACACGCTGCAAAAGCCTAGACCGGCGAGACGTGAAGCAATCGAAAATGGAAGAGAAACTTGCAAAGGAGAAAGAGAAATCTGAGAAAGAGAAAGAAAAGAAGGCTCAGAAATCGATTGTAGGCTCCAAGGCAGCTTTCTTTGGTGGTCTACTCACCCGACGATCCCCAAGTCCTTGCAGGCAAAAGGAGAAAGAGAAGGAAGCTGCAGATTCTAAAGTTCCTATTATGCAAGGTAGAAGTGTCCGTTTTCCTTTCGGCAAAGGAAGCAACAATGGTGCTTCTAGTTCAGCTTCACAGAGTGAACCTTTGTCACATCAGACATCATACAGTCCTCAGGATACTCATGTCGGTCCAACTGACGCTGATATGGATGCGGCATTCTTGGATTTGCAGGGTAGATCATCACAGCGAAATCGTATTTCAAAGTGGTCCCTCTCCTCCTCCAACCTCGCAACAGTTCAGGAGCAAAGCAAGCTTGCAAATGCCTGCGACAGTCCATGGAGTCAAAGAAGAAGTGGTGGAGATCCTATTAGTACCACCAGATTGGTCTCGGGAAATTCTAGTATCAGTAGCTGCCCTTCTCCGACTCCTGGCGACGAAAAGAAATGGGGGAAAATAGTAAAAACGCCATTTGGATTGCGCTACACGTTTGGAAGTCCTCGCTTAAATGACTCTGGAATGAAATGAAAACTAGAAAACTTGGAAGAATAAATAACAGACTTGGCAGAGCCAGCATTATGTGCTGGAGCCATGTAATTTAGATTTAAATGCTTATTTAAACCTTCTTCTGAAAAATGAAAAAGGGTTTTTAAGTAAGCTCAGCCAAAGGTTTGTATTTCAAAATGATTGATTTTACAGTGTGCATGCATAGACTTGTAAGATGCACGCACATTGCTCTACTACTATTTATAGTCGTCCCCAGAAAAAATTCTAATTAATCGTGTTGGGACATGGGGAATTCGAAACTGGCGTATATTACGTGACAATAATAAAATTATGTCAGTTGTTTATGACTTAATGAATAGAAAGATTTTGTGATGAGTATTAACAACTATATCATCTGTATATTATTATATTACATAATCGTCAAAAATAAACAGTGCCAAAAAGTAACACTCTTTATCTTTGCATACAAATAAAAATGCTTCTCGTGACATAAAAAAATTGTCGATCATATCATGAATGACATATACTCTGTGACCAAGTTTCTTCAGGAAACGAAAGAATTAAATTATGGTTACGTGATATGCAAAAACTGAACTAGACTGATTACGCTGCGTAGTAATAATATTATTCTTATGCTGTACATGCAGGGTTCAAGTCTCCCGTGTATATGAACTAAAGAAATTACTGATAACAATGGAAAATTGCAGGATACCCTGGATGCAAATACATATAATGTCCCACTAGCGGACGCATAACAACTCATAAACCTTTCAATTAATTATGAAGGCATGGTTAAGTGTGCAGATCTGTCTAGATATACAGCATTCTACAGTATAATGGATATCGTAATAATATAGTGCTTCATTGTGCGTTGGCAGAATATATGTATATCGGAGGTGTCAAATTGGTGTGCTAATAATGCTTTATAAAAATTGTAATCTTTGATATAAGAGTCAAATTATTTTGACTTGATCTGTTTGTTTTTCATTTAGTAATTCAATATACCACCAAAGTTACAACGAATAGCGGAAAACGGTGTTTTATTAAATAAACAATGCAATTCAGGCAGGTGCTATTTTAACTGTGGCTATGCGCAATGAATTGGTTGGGAATAAATAACAAAATTTGTCGTTAGCTAAATGTCCACTTGTGCTTATACTTTATTACCTATGAATATTGTATACATATAAATAAATTATCAGCTATCACAATGAACTTAGAAAAAGAAACGGAATACTTGTATAATAATTTGTAGTCAGCGACAATTTAGTTATTATACATGTTCAATATAGGAAATTTTTAAGATGTGCCTTACTAATACGATCAATTTAATTCTTGCCTGCAAAACTCTCGAGAAAATCATGAGCTAAATAAATATACTATTGTCGACTGTCGACCAACAAAATTCCAGTGATACACTAATTTTATGCAAGCGCATAAACAGTACATAATATAATAACAATTGGCATTATAACCTTATTATAGAAAACCTGAATGATTCATATTATAGCATTAATAGAGTACGGTGGTGGTGAGGTAAATATACACCACATATTTGAGTAACAATCAAATGAATCAAATTATTGGTTCATGATTAGAGAAAGAATACAAAATAAAAAAATGTTAAACCTGTAATCTCATACATCATTTTTTAAATACGGCAAATTCAGTCAATATGTATGCAATATCACTATTAATGGTGGGGGCATAACAGTCATTTAAAATAGATTCTCCTGTCCTAAATTAATGCTTATTTAGATTGAAATTGTGGGGTGGTTGGATGTGTTGTCGTTTAATGATTTCAGATTCCACTCGGTTCCTAGTCCAGAATAATTTCTTCTGGTTGTCTATCTGCATCCATATTCCAGGAGGGCCGGACAGAGACCTGGCGTATGATACCTACTGTAAAAAGCTCCTTTTCTTGTTGGGGTGGTTGTGCCAAACTTGTGCTGGCAACAATCACTGGGAAACCAGATGCATGTTTTTGTTCATCAGCAGCGTCCGCATTAACCGACGAAAATGATGATGACTGATTCGTTGGTACTGAGACTAAGTTCATATCATGAGTTTTCATGTGCTTTGATAAATATTTGTTGTGGATAAAATTCTTACAACAAACATTACATTCAAGTATTGTGCATGATGAAGCTTGCAAATGGCTATGTAATTCCGCTAGCGTAGAAAATATTGACAAGCATGATGAGCACAAAAAACAATCTTTGTGCTGCTGACGAAGATGGGTGACTAGATGTCGCCTGGTCTGGAATTGTCGAGCGCATTTTTCACAGGAAAACGCCTCAGCCGCTTGAATGTTGTCGCTACTGCCAGGTGAAGGTTGAGCATTATCCCGCGGCTCAATACTTTGTGATGCACCAGAATACAATGCTAATCCAACGTCAGATGAAGACGATTGCCTGGATGCCGTGTTGGTCGACGGACCACCCAGGATATGATCCGTAAGATGTTCGTGAAGATCTGACTCGGTGGAAAACGTTTGCTTGCACGTGTCACAGCGCAAAGTGGTCTTAGGTTGAGATTTTTGGGATTCGGGAGTTCCCACCTGTACTTCCACTTGGGTAAGGTGGTTGAGGAGATGCTGATTAAGACTTACCCGATCAGCAAAACTATTGTGACAAAACACGCATTTCAATGATCGTGAAGCGTTGGGATTACTTCCTCCGACGAATCGCCTCTCCGGTAAGTCCTGTAAATGTTGTTGCATGAAGTGCACTATTATTTCATCCACAGTTTCCTTGCGTTCGCTGCATCGAGAACATTCAAAGGGGGAGTGCAAAGCCCTCATATGAAGAGTTAAATCTTCATAAGAAAAAAATTTTACAGAGCAGAGACCACATTGACAAGTTGGGTGGTCTTTCGTCCAATGTGTCAAGAGTGATGTGGAATCACTGAATTTAATTGAACATAAACCACACTCCATTGGCTTTGAATGGTAAACTTTCACGTGCTTTTGTAAGTCCCCGGGTGAGATGAATTTGCTGCTGCATTTTATACACTGAAGTTTTGTGCTAATTTTGTTATGTTCATCCATGTGATGAAGGTACTCTGTAATTGATCCAAACTGACTGCAGCAAATGGGACAATCGAACGCATCGCTATCATTTAAATGATTCAGCATGTGAGTAATATAGCCAGGGATGACCTTGAAGTACTTCTTGCAAAACTGACACCGAAACCCTTTCTCCCCACAATTGTTAGAGCTTACTCTCGTATCCTCTGCAATATCTTCTACTAAAACTGGTTCTGCTTCCGGAGAATCTGCAAGCGGATCCTCAAGCCCAGATTCTTCAACATACCCAGCCAGTGCCAACTCTCGAATTGAGTCATCCTGTTCTTCATTGATGGAAATGTATTCTGAAGTAGAAATGACAGTAGAGTATTGCAGTCTGGAAGAAGTGTTTTGAGTATTCTGAGGAGACAACTCCTGGTTAGCCTCGCTCGTGATTACAGATGTCTCTTCTTCACAAACAATAGGGATGGATGGCGAACAAAATTCATCATCTTCATCAAGCAAGTCATCATTGTTCGGAGAAATTTGNTGATTACAGATGTCTCTTCTTCACAAACAATAGGGATGGATGGCGAACAAAATTCATCATCTTCATCAAGCAAGTCATCATTGTTCGGAGAAATTTGCTGACTGCTTTCTTCTAGCATCATGCTTTCTCTACTTTCCCTAAATATCTGAAGCTGTTCTGACTCACGAGCATCTGTGTTCAGACACTTCGCTCTGCAACTACACCATTTGTCGCATCTACTTCCAGCTTGTACGCAAGGACACCGTGCTGAATGGCAAAACTTCTGACTCTTGTACTTGAACTTTGCGGTGGAACATGTACAGATTTCGCTAGTAGGCGCACCAGTGGACCCTCCTCCTCCTGTTTTCTTTCTTGCAACTGATGTCGTCGCTGGTTCGGTTGACTTCTTTCTGGTTGCCAGTGTTGTCTTTGGATTTCCTGACGTTTTCTTCTTGGCTACTGCAAGTGTAGGTTCTTCCTTCGGGGAAGAATTTTCAAGTATTTCTGTCTCGCAAAAGTTCAATGCAGATAAATCATAGTTAAAATCTGAATTATCATTATCGGGTGACACGTTGTCGTTGCCTTTGTTTTCGTCAACATTGTAATTTCCCATTCCCATGAAATTCCTTTCCACAGAATGATAAATTGCGGTGTGCTTTGTGAGTCCAAATGGTGTCGTAAAGGTTTGGCTACAAAACGAACAGTGGTGCCTCTCCAGGTCATCTTCGAGGGTATCAGTCCCTTTCTTTTTGTCCCCATGCATTTTCTCTTGGTGTCTTGCGAAAGTTATCTTATTCGCAAACCTCGCGGAGCAGTGAGTGCACTTAAACTGACATGGTACCTTCTTGCAGTATCTGTGACGGTGAAGTGCCAAGATATGCTTGGTACCAAAGGTTTTGAGGCAATCGTCACATTTAAAACGTTTGGCTTCAGTGCTCGCCAAGTCAATCTGGGAGGTAGTTAGATTATGTTCCCATTCCTGATGCTCATTCTTTTTTCGCATTTTGTGATAATTAACATGCATAATATATTTTTGTCGCTCGGTAAATTGCTTGCCACATTCGACACACGTATATGTATCTTGAGCGGGAATACCGCCCTGCTGTCGTCGCCCTGGTCGCCTTTGAAATGTAGGATCTGAATGACGGATGGCATGGTCGAGCAGCGCTCTTCTCGCAAAGAACTTGCTTGGACAAAGATGACACTCAAACCTTGGTATTCTCTTATGACACCATAGGTGATGCACGAACTTTCTCCGTAACTTAAATTCTTTCTGACATATTTCACAACGGTAAACGTTTTGGAACGGAATATCCGATCGTTTTCGTCGGTGTTGAATATATGAAGGGTCGTGCTGTTTCTCATGCGATTCTAGCAGCTTTTTCGATCCAAATTTCTTTCCACACGTGCCACATGTATACTGCTCCTCCCTTCTGTGCAGGCTTAGATGGACTAAGTAGAAATGCCTTTTGTTAATTTTCTTGTCACATATTTTGCAATGATACACATTTTGGAGCGGAATGTCGGTTCGAAAATGAGTTCGCGGGGTGTATGAATACGAGGGATCTTTGTGACGCTTTCTGTGTGCGCCCAGAAGGATCTTACTTTGAAAGCCCACTTTACAAATTTCACACTTGTATTTCTCTTCTCGTTTATGACTGGAGAGGTGTATAAGGTAATTTTGCCGCTTATCAAAAAATTTATCGCACTTGTTACACATATAGCTGTCTTGAATTGGAATATCTGCCCTGAAACGTGGTTTGTTGGGGTCATAAGAAGGATCTGCGTGTCGCTCTATGTGTGCCTGTAGTTGAGAATCTGATAGAAATCCTCGCTTGCAGATCTGGCATTTAAACTGCTCCTCTCTGAGATGCAAAAGATATGCGGTACGGTTATGAAATATTTTATCGCACATGCTGCATGTGTAGGTATCTTGGAAAGGAATATCCGTTCGAATACGAGGTTTCGGGACGTAAGAAGGATCGGAGCACCTTTTAACATGGAGTTGTAATTGTAAGCCTGATAGAAATCCTTTTTTGCAAATCTGGCATTTGAACTTTTCTTCTCGGAGATGTAAAAGGTAAGCATTCCGCTTATCAAATATTTTATCGCACATGCTGCAAGTGTAGGTATCTTGAATTGGAATATCTGTTCGGAAGCGTCCGGCTCCGACCTTGTTTGGATCATAAGAAGGATCTGAGTGTCGCTCTAAGTGTGTCTGTAGTTGCGAGTCTGACAGGAACCCTCTGCTACAAATCTGACACCGATATTTGTCCTCTCTGCGGTGCTGGCCGAGGTGAATGATGTACAAGTTTCTTTTATAAAATATTTTCTTACAAGTTTGGCATGTATAGCAATTTTGGTGGGGTATATCTTCTCGAAAACGTCCACGTCTTGATTCAGATTTGCGTTTATCTCCTTTCAGTTCATTGTGATCACTGGTTTTCTTGAAGTTCGACTTTATACTTGTGGAAGTTGAGGAGGCAGTTGTCACGAAGTTGTTATTGTGTTTTATTAACAGTACATAAGGATTCGGGAGATTTTGAAGATCATTGAAATCGTGATAAATGTGCCGAGGAGGTTCAGAGACAGCATCAAATGTCTGACTACCGTCCGAATTTTCACCAATGTGAAGGCGGAACGCATTTGGTCTTTGTGATGAAACTTCGAAGGGAGGTCGTACTTCTTCTTTATAATGTACTTTCCGAAGATGATATTCCTTATCCAAGGAATCAGAAAATCTGCTGCTGCACCCCAAAATTTCACACGTTATGGGCAATTTTGAAAGAAATCCTGTTGGGGAGTCCATATCTTCAAAGAATTCAACGCCATGCAATTCTACCAGCCCAGGTTCTTCTGTCTCTAATTTTGGAATCAAATGGAGTAAATCTGGTTCTGCCTCAGACTCCACATTTAAAGGTTCCACAGCTTCAGGTGACTGAGAAGCAACGCTAGCGTTACAAGATATGTCATGTTGTGAAATTTTAGTTTCATGAATTTTGGAGCCGCACTTGCTGCATGATTTAAAATGACTCTTTTTGTGAAAATGTAGATAATGTTGCTTTTTAAATGTTCTCCCACAATCAGAACAAGTAAAATTCTCCCGTTTCAACTGCTTAAAGGTAAAGGCTGAATGCTGCGCGATGCTCGTGTCGTACGAGTTGTCGATGCCACTCTCGTTCTTGCTGCTCTCTGTGGGCTGTTGGAAAGAGAGTAAATTTGGAACGTCGTTGCCCGCTGACTTAAATTGCACTTCTTCTGCCCCTTCCAACTCAGAGGAATGTCCACTTCCGGGCGCAACTTTAGACTTTTTTGCTCTGCACATTTTCATGTGAAACTTCCATTGGTTCCTTGTCTCAAACTTTCGTCCACATTGTGCACAAACTATTTCACCGCAGCGAGCGGCACTTGCTGAATTTATCTGAAATTTCTTTTTCATTTGTGCGTGAATCTTTTGATGCAAACTTAAGTGAATACTTTTGAGAAATGTTTTTCCACATTCCGGACATTTGAGTTCTGATGAAACGGCTAGAAGGTTGAGTGCAGGACACTGCTTCGACGTTTTAACGTCATTGTTTCTACTGTTCTCAGAGATTTTCGAAGCGGAAAACTTCGAAGTCGACGGAGAAGTTGAAGTTGTTTCAGTTTCTGCAGTCTTTGTCACATGACCTTGTGTGTCAGGCACAGTATTTTGCTCCTTTTGGACCCCTTCCACCAGGTTCTTAAACAGAACATTCTTACTCACATAACGTCTTTGATTCCTCCCAACTTTAACTTTAAGCCTTCCTTCAGTATCTTCTGTTGTGGTCTTGGGATCCGCACTTCCAGTATCAGTCTCGAATCTCTCATTTGAATTCTTGCTGGGACTCAAAATTTTTGGCGTTGTTGGTAATAACAGTACAGTAGCCGCAGTATCGTCCTCAGTCTTAATCTTATTGAAACTTTTCCTTCTGAAGCCGAAACCTTTTGATTTCACTAAAAAATTAGTGGAATGAATTTGGATTATTTGGTAGCTCAGCATAAAGAACTATAAAATAAACATTGTAAAATTCCTATTATCAGTATTACTCACCGGAGGACGCATCATCATCATCTTCGTCTTCTGACCATGATGGATTCCACACTTCCTCATTCTGCACACATTCCAGAGTCTTAAGCTTACTGCTTCCCGGTGGGGTGTATGTGTTTGCAACTTCCTGTAATTCCTTAGATATAAAAATGTTCGGAAGGTAAATTCGAACATCACGCCACAAGAATGAAGCAACACTTCGCCTCCTCCTCCTTTTCCGGCCTTGTCTCTTGCAACTTTTTGATGTGGACATGCTGACGACACGCATTTAAAGAATAGTTATCAGACAGAGTAAATTCTTTTAAACGTGCGTGCCGTTATTCTCTTCGTCTTACACAGGACCTGTGGACCATTAACATGATAAGTGGAATCATACCAATAACACAAATCTTTTCGTCTCGTGTCCTTGAGAATTTTAAAAGCAAAACATATTATTAATTGTTAAAGACTAAAAGGAAAGCTTAGAGAAATACCATCTTTGGAACTCATCTCGAAGACCAATCCCAACAACCGGATGATGTGTAACGTGTTAGACTGATGGTCAAATAAACATGTTACATGAATGAATAACAACTGTAAAAAAATCAATCAACCTTTTTATTATTACACTTCCTCAGCAAATTACTTACATCACGTTACAAACAAACCCATGTCCGCATGTCCCATCCACTCCTTTTGAAAACAATTACATAGAATTCAAAAGTCAACTTGCCTAATCTGATATCTGATCTCTTCAAGCACTGAGACATTTAATTATTCAATAAGTGTATTTGACTTGACTTGCTCTCGTTCGATCCTTTGCATCTCCAAGTTTGGTAATTTTATATGCAACATTTTGTTGGGTTTTTAGAGGATATAATTTTATAAACGCTCGAGAACATGGAAATTTTATCTTTTTACTTTTTACAACACTCTACAACACCATTTGCCCAGCTGTCCACACTCCACATTCACATTCACATAATATGCATGTATGCGTGCAAATCAAGATGTGCAAGCTTATTAGCGCCTGCAACCTCAACCAACCACAAATAGTGTCCGAAAATTCCTTTGTTTTTAAGAAGCTCGGCCGGTCGGCGTCGGTTTTTCATGCAAAAAAGGTTTTGAAAAACAAAAGTGAAAAAAATTTCAAACGAATTTAACAACACAATCTCCGATAATTTGTATTGTGAAGACTTGGCTATGGCTATCCATGGTCTTCGAAATGTTGTCACGTCACTAATGATGTAAATACATACTTGAAATTGACATATATACAAATGCACCGGTGCTTAATGTGAGCAAAACCAAAGACCCATTCTTTGCGATTTTTTGCTCACCTGATTAATCATGACTCATGATTAATCATCTACTGAGTCATTAGATTAGTCAACAAACGCGTAACGTGAGCAAGTTCGAAGTGTGACATGACATAACCTACTCGAGAAGAAGATTCGTATGGTACCACTCCCATGACTTGTATTACAATTGAATTGACCCCTGTGACCCTTAGATCAAATTCCGAAATGACATGTAAAGTGGTTTTTACTTTTACACGTTTCAGATCATATCGAGTACTTTCGACGTGGGCAGCCATGAGTGACTGAGCATGTGACATGAGCCCTGTGACCCACTGAGGATTAGATTAGGTTAGGTTAGGGTTTATAAACAGGCTTTTCTTATTTGGTAGAGGTTTGGCCAGGTTCGATTATGGGTTGGGGAGGGTTTAAGCACCAGACTTTCATTTGGACAATGATTCACGTGAGCTCAGCACGGGGTTTGCACGAATTCATGATGAGATTCTGGACCATTTTAGATTTTGACCCCTTGGGGTCACGGGTCAATTTAAAAACCTGGGAATGGTACCGTTCGATTCGTCTCTTCGATTAGATCCAATTTACGCACAATCCACTTTGAACTTGCTCACCTTAAGCGAAGCGTTTGTTGACCGAATAGTAAGCCATATTGTTTGCATGTTTTTCTTATACTGTATCATGTATCATATCAAAAAGGTTCAAACATGTCTTCATGGAGTTCCGTTAAATGACAAACTATTGGGCTTGTTTTGTTTGACTTTCTTTCTCAGAGCCCGTTATTCAATCCATTAAAAAAAACCGGACGTTGCAAATCTCCACTAACATTTTTGCTGACATCTAGCTGACATTTTTTTTAACAATTAGCAAAAGTAAAATTACTCTAAAAATTGCCAATACAATAAATTCCGCCTTATGGCAACTGGTAGGCAGACTGACACCGACACCGGAAATGAATTCTAGGAACAAATATGCTTCTTTAGAAAAAGTGGTACCTCGATCATATGTATGTTTTTTTCTATGCAGTTAGAGGAGTTCCTTCTGCGCTTTCCGAACCAGTGTGACAAATGATTTGTCACAAATCTCAGATATCAAGTTTGTTTATTTGACAGTCACATCTTTGAAGCTTAGACGGAGAAGCGTTTGCAAAGCACTCCAAAAACGAATAACAGGCATATTTAGTAATCTATCAATAGGGTATTTGCATGTGGGTTCATAAGATTCCAAACATTTATTGTATCCGTACTGCTGTCCTTCATCCGCAGCTCGATTGTACAACGTTAACAAATTGTTGTTCTCTTTAGAAAATTCCTCCCGAGGAAATGAAGACGAGTGATTCATGTAAGCAGTATCTCTCTGGTTTTCTTCAAAGTACATCAAAGCAGGAAGATGTGG
>JAHZNF010004443.1:0-17253 GCA_027744215.1 Troglopedetes dispersus
GTGCTTTATGTAAGTGCCTTCAATTATATAACCTTTGGATTAAGAGGTTGTATTAAACCAAAATGCAGTAAAATGTTCTGTTCTTGCATCTTTATCTGTCATCATTGTTAGCCCTCCTCTTGATATGAGATGTGACCGTGGTGAGCACTAGAGGCATATTTTCTCGATGGTGTTACGTCTTAAAATGATGAATTAAGAAGTATGGATCCAGTATTAGTGCAACTTACAACGCACATATATGATACTTTAGTAAGAAATACACGCGCGTTCACACTGTTGGAGTATCATAAGTAACATAACCTACATTATAATACATTTATTATCTTTTAGTTGCAGGCTATTTTTCTAATTGTTGCATTGGTCTGCGTTGCAAGTGCTCAAACGAGCAGTTCTTTACTTACCAGTGTTAACCATGCCGCCGCATGAGAAACCACCGCACCGTCCAGGCAACTCTGACGCGGAAGTAATAGATTAAACCTAGATTTTCTGCCAACCCGTTTTACAGGACAGCAAAGCTGTGCTGCCCCGTATAATCTTATAGTGTGGCACTCTTCTGCTCAAGTACGAAGGGTTAAACTTATAATAACTTGTGATTAAAATTACTACAGCAAATCACTATGCAATGGAAAGCTACTTATAACTATATGCCGCCCCGTAAGCCTGACGCGGTGACACAAAATTCAGGTTGATCCATACTGCAAGCTCGCATACACCGGTTGGTAAAAAACTACCCTCAAACGTATTCTTCTTGGAAATAAATCCACTTTTTTATTCCGTTATTATGTGCATCACCGTACGTATTTATGTAATCAGTATATTTATTAATTACTTAACCTTTGGCTAGTTCTATACAATTACGAAGATATCATTCACAAATAACATTATAATGAGTGATTGATTGATTGTTTTTTTCCTGAGGAATATTTTATCAGCTTAGTACACACTTCTTCTCGATAAAGTTGACTTAAAATAATTGATATGGTGTAAAATGATACTAAAGGTCTGTCTGGTTTGCCTTACATTATTTTTTACATTCAGCCAGGCTATAAAGCCGACATAACACTTAACGAACTTGTTGGATTGGGATTTTATTATTGTTATCTTTATTTAGGTAAGCGATAACCAACCTTTCAACTTTCTAATAATTATTAGTTTTTCAAGTTTAAACAAATCATTGCTCTTCCCGATCACCACTGAAAGTATCACCCGTCACCCACCACAACTTCTCAACTTTTCTTGCGTGAAAAGCGTAATGATGAATGAATGATGATTTGTAAGTATGCTCGCTTTAATTCAAAATTAAAAGTTGCAAAAACAATAGACACGACCCTAGTGTGCGTTATTCCCCCTGGTTTTGGTTATATAAATCTGCCATAAAATTGCCATTTCATAGAGCCAACCACATACAAGTAGGTATTTATAATTTCATACTTCAGTGTACCAATTAATTTAGGATTACTTCGTATCTCAGGGGAATGAGTTTATAATAGAAATGCTGAAGATTTTCTGCACTCAATAACCCGGGAGGTACAAAAATACTCATGCTTGTTTCCTGCAGGAAGCAAGTTAAGCTAACTGCCATAACTAAACTCCCACGGTTTCTTGCATACCTGTTCCTGCTATATTTATTGAAATCCCAGAGTAAATGAAGGAAAAGCCGCATGATGACTTTGATTATGCATTTTTCACACAAAAATCGCATATAAATCCCGATTACGATACCTGCCCATTTATGTATTTATGATATGAAGACAACTTAAGGCAGATGCACAATTTACGCTAAATATTTATTGTTCAAAAATTGGACAGTTTCTGAAACAATGAAAAGATTTTAAGGTTGATTCGAGGCACTAATGTTAGGGTAGCTACATTTGGAAAGCCCCACTTTAGCATCGTCCGAAAATGCTTACGGAGTTTCCAGTTTAAAAAATTAAGCATGCAGTCTCCGGATTGAAACATGGCTCATTGATGGATTCAAGGTCAATAATATTCATTCAAGCACTTTTTTTAATCGGTGGCACTACCTTTAGGTTCATTACAGCTAGGCATATCACAGAATTGGTAGAAAATAATCGCTTGGAGTACATATGATATGTACATATATCAAAGGAAAAGACTAAAAGTGACATTCTCAAAACAGTACCATAGTTTGAACTTGAAGGCTTCAAGAAAACCATCAGCATAATGCTAATTTTCTGCAGCGCATTCTCATTTATCATCTTTTTTAGATAATTTAGATAATTTTAGTTTACTTAATTTTGTCAGTTCACTTAATTTAGATTCCCAGGTATATGTCCATAAGCATTTTTATAGTGTAGTAATTACCTTACTAAACTGTCTAATTCTTAACAAGGAAAAATCACTGAAACATTTACATACTGTGAATATATCATGAAGAGAAGAGATGTAACAAAATTCAAGCAATGTAACATAAACATTTGTCAATGGCTCATACTGCGCATGGTGATGCTAATTTTTTAAATTTGAATGCTGCAAGGAATTGCTCACAGTGGAATTGCACACAAAGTAAAACAAAATGTAAAGCTTATTAATGACCGAAAGAGATGTTGCGGCTCATTACCAAATCAAGCAGGCTAGTTACCACACTGCTTCATTAGCAAAGCTAAGGTGTAAGCGAACCGACGATTTTGTAACTCTGTACAATTTTGAAAATGTGCAACAAAGTAAATGAAGCGCGTTCACAGGAGTTTTTAATAGTTCCTAAAATGCCACATTCAAGTCCAATTCAACGAACATAAACTTTATTAATCAGCCTGCACCTAAATAAAATGCTCAACATTAAAAGAAACGAATTTATAACAGTTCCTATAACTTATGATATGTATGTGTTCATCCTTCGGAAGACGATGGATGAGAGTTCTAAAGTTTAAGTAAGAACTTTCCGAAAAAAATTATGAATGTGTCATTTTTCGCATTAGAGAGTTGGAGACGAAGGTCAGAAAGCAATTCAAGTATGGTCCAATGCAGCTTCTATAAAAATTTAACTGATCCTCTACGTACACAAACTATAAAACATCGACAATTTGAGGAAATTGCATTTGTGCAAATGCACATTTTTTTCCAAAGTATTCCCAAAAGAGAACTGCGACATTGTACAGAAGCTTCGGAAAGTAGGTTATCTTATCAGTTCACTATATTATTATTCTACTGCTTTATTACATCAATCGAATTTTTAATGGGGCATCAATTAGCTAATCAATTTGTCAACCTTCTTCAGAAAAACATGTATTAGCCTGAGTTGAGCTGAGTCCTACGTTTGGTTCAGAAAAGAGGTTTTATATATAAATATAAACAAGCCAATGTGAAGAAAGAAAATTTTCAGTGATTGCTTGGCCATCCAGATTGATGAGAAAATTAAGAAATTAACCAGAATTGCGTGGGACTGGCGAAGATCATTACTAGATAATGAAAATGCGTCAGCAGTAAATACAGTGCAGACATGCGCAATTTCTACAGGTTTTCCAATTGTACCTAATGGTATTTATTTTAATGTTTCCTTTTATTTAATCGCAGTAACATTATTATTCACTCGCACTCGCATGATTATGCATCTTAACTTTAATTGTACATGGATAGTGCAGCAGCAGCATGACAGTGATTCTCACGGACATATTTCTATCCCACGCAAATCTGGTTAAGTTTTCTGTTGTGAGACCAAATGAAGTTTTTGTAAAATGTATATTTCTTCGTCATCAGTACGTATTATTTAATCGAGTTGTTCCTCATGACATGAAACTATCAACAATTGAATAAAGTATTACATCTATATAAGTAAACCTACTAAATATATCAGGTGAACCGGGTCTTTTGTCTCGCTTGCCTTCCCTACCATCTAACATTTTATAAAACTAAAGTGTAGCTTTCTGATAAAATCTCGAAAGATAATTCTTAAATGTCAACATTTTTTGTACAAAAGTGAATCAAAAAGTTACTGAAAGTCTGTAAATATAATAGTAAAGTAGAGTGGTAAACGATGGAAGAAAACTCAAAGGAATTTTTAACTATAACCATAACTTTTGGTAGATTTGACTTGTTGCGAAGCAAAACTCAACTGATATTGTGTATCGTCATAAGTTCGCTCAACTTGTCTGGAAGAGCAGATGTATCCATTAACTCCAAAATTTGAGGAATATATTTCCCTGGATTGCATCCAAGGAATCTGACTTTTTGCAAAGTGTGGCCAGTCAGGAGGGGTTTCACCAGAGGCCAAACATAATTCAAAACCAGTGGCGCTGGAATGTTTTTCATATTTAAGTTAAAATAATCTTTTAACGAAACATTTATGATTTTTTATAGATTAGAATGTTACCATTTATGATAAGTGCTGCTGATAACCTTTCTGGGTAGCTGCCTGGAGGAAAAAAGTAATATCATATGACAAGTTAAAAATTAATTTGAAATTCCTTCAAAATTTGATAAATGATGAGGATTTAACATTATTTAGATAATAATTTAAAATTACTTTCAAAATCTCTAAAAACTTTTAATGTCATTTGGATCGTCTCGTAATGTGCCACCTTTCCAAATAATAGGAATAACCAATAATATGTATATAAATCAGAAGATCATTAGATTTAAGATATAATGTATGGTCAACACTTCATAGTTCTTTGTACCTTCCAGTAGCTCATTCCTTCCAGGTCCACGATCAATGTGAACTGTTCACCAGTTTTCTCAATATTATGCATTAGTCTCTCCAAAACAACATAAATGTATTGTAGCATTTGATCTCGATGACCTTTCTCAATCATTTCTCGCACATTCCACGCCCCGACAGGAATATATAAGACGGCATTATTGGTGTAATCCACACCAGGAAATTCAAGTGGAAATTCTTGCACAAATGACTCGTCAAATTTCCAGTTTAGTGCGTCATCAACATTGTGTACCCTACGCCACTCCAAAGCCTTTCGCAGCATTTCTTCAGCTTTATTAATGTCATGATTTCGAGCTGAAAACATCCAAATATAATATATCACTAGAGAAGTCCACCAGTAGGAGCGCGCCATTGACTTAGCATACTCAAGCGAAACAAAAGTTTATGCTGCGTAAATTTCCGAATTGCTAATATAGGTTGTAAATAAATTCTAATAATAGTGATAGCATTTTACCTCTCAGGAAGCGCCTCAAAGTTGCATCACTTTGCTTCAAATCTTTGACAGCTTTTCGGAACTGGAAATGAAATGAACATTTCTTACAGAAACTATGGCATGAGAGAAAACTGATTTACTTTGTCAAAATTAGATCAACTATTATCTCAAAATTACCTCATCCAAACGTTGATTCTCTTCAATTTCGTCGATGATCATCGTTAAATATTACAAGGTTGTTGTTGTTGCAATCTTTACTGACAAATTGTGAGTATTACCTTGCCCCGTTCACTCGCAAACAAAACACAAGGAGCAGAAAGGTCAAAATGTCAATAATTAATTCCAAGTAACCTCGATTCACCAATTTCATCCAGAAGTACACAAGTGACATTCAAGAAGAAACTGAACGCTTGCGAACACAACCGTTGAATTACTACCGCGATGTCTTCGGGTCACGTAAGTTCTGGAGAATTATAAAAACCAAAAACTTAGGATTTACCATGTGTCCGTTTGACATGCAATGAGATATCTACACGTGCACTGATAAGTGAAACTTAATAAAAGAATAATTTAGAAATTCATGCACCACGATCACCACATTGATACGAAATCGCATTGAAGAACACTGGAATAATGGCAGTAATATAATCAACTGACAATTCAATTTACCTCAAGCCAACAGTTTTAGTGCTGCATGCCGAGCCGAGTCTTCAACGGTACACGATGTGGACAATGACAAGTAAGATTATTATATTGTGTACGAACAACTTTTTATAAGGAAGTACTCAGTGCAGAACCGCAAACAAATGATTAGTCATAGCTCCTCTTGTCTGTGGTGTTCACACTTCAGAGGTGCTAAAGATGGTCTCTGATCAAGGATGTTTTCCTCTTTAGTTGACATTCATTCCTAGTAAATCATAGGAAACGGTTTGTCCCAGTAAATACTCGCAAATAGAAGGAATTTATCCTACTTTCGTTAGGCAAACTTGAAAAATAGTTTTTCGGGCGGGTGGACCAACAACATTTGAAGAAGTGGTGCTCTCTTTAACAGTTACGTGATGACTGAGCATGAAAATTTTGAAAACGAATTTTTCATGCACTGAATAAATATGAGACTGAGTAAGCATATCCTGATGATAAAGCGAATGCATTAAAGCACATGCACCAGAGTAAAGTTTTCAATTACAACATTATCAGACAGCATGCACCTTAGGAGTAGCGCATTGAACAAAAGGAAATTTTCGCACAGTAAAAAACTAACTTTCAAGTATGAAGTAGATCATTATTACTAATCAAGCTAATCCACCCTCAGAAACTCCTTCAAATGATAACACATTATGTACATGCATGCCTGTATTCCGTTTGTGTGAACTGACCATTATACTGCAAAAACATGCTGTCGGCAATCTCCTTTCAAATGTGGACCTATCAAAACACAACACAATAATGACCGTCTTTCTTTCTGGTTGAGATAGTTAGTTAAACTTTTTGAATCAAATGTGTGATCGTCCTGATGTTAAGATAAAAAAGAATAGTTGCCTTATAAAATTTTCTGCATTTTGGTCTCAAGGGGATGCTCAAATATGCACATACCTACATATATGTATCATATAAACAGAAGCACTCATTGCGCCTTCATATCATTTAAAAATTCAAAATAATATTTAAATGTTCACCTACTCCTTCAATTAAGTACGCACTTAACCACCCAAAAATAATTATTGTAATGGACTGCTGTACGTGCTAAATTTATGCCCCAAAACAAGAAGCTCCCTAACGCGTGTGCAGAACTGAACAGATTATTTATTATTATTGATAACTATAGAATAAGGATTATATTAAGGATTTTTTAAGCACCCACTGTCATCGGCATATTAATCGAATCGAAGCGCTTTGGTCGTCATCCAACTTCTTCCAAGAAAAAATCAAAGGAAGGCGTGAATGAAAGAGGAACTTGACATGCAAGCACGTCGCGCTGGTCACGTCACGTAAAATGTACAACTCGTTCGTCATAATATTATGTCCCATCATCGTGTTTTGAAGGTAAATTGTATAGTAGCATTTTTGGTCAGCCATCCTTCCTTGTCTTTGTTTGTCTTTCTTGGGTTGTCGATTCACGAGTCATTGCATTGAAGACATCAGACCAGTAGATTAGTTAGGTCCTACAACAAAAAATTGCACTGCAGACAACTAACCTACAAAATGTAACTGGTTGTACATTGTATGTTACTTGAAGTCATATACACCCGTGAAGACGATTTTCATTTTTTACACATTGTTTTTGTAGGTTTTAGGTATTGTTTCTTGTGCAGTTTTGGTAAGAATCAGGGATGTACAACGCATGCATGAAAAAATCAAACCATAATCTTCAAAACTGAATCTTACATAAACTTGTTTGTGCTTATTTCAAACTCAAGTCTGAGCAAACAACTTATCCTCTTAACTTTGTTCTGCAGTTGTACCTTTTCGAAATCGAAGACAAAGCGACGTCCTTATCCAATCTCATCCCAAGCAGCATCCGTGAATCAAAATAGAAGAGTAGGTAAACGTACACTTGACCTTTCAACAGACTACGCAAAAATCTCAAACCACCGCGATTGCAGGCAGTTATCCACTCTTGGCTAAATGATTTTAGAAAGCTTTAGTGTTGTACCTTTGCCAATTTTGTTTTTACTTTTTGCATGCCGTTATTATAGAAAGTTGTTTTTCAAAGAAATATAGTGAGACTTTTTTAAAAGCTATCATGTAAGTTGGAGCATCTGAAGAAATTAATGGTAAGCATTACGTACCTCGTACATTAAGGTATAGACATACAATACAAAATTGTGATTCTAGTCGAAATTGAAATAACCGAATACAAAGCGCATATATCCTTGGGATACTGACGTATTTTTCAATAAAAACATTATTAAACCCACATAAAACTCTATGCTTACAGTGCAGTGCTTGCTAAACAGGAAATGTACTAAAAGCCCATGCACAAAATGCTTGAAACATTATTTTGCACTGCATAATATTATGCATGAATTAGAAATTTACAAGCGTTATGCACCCAGAGAAGTTTTGCAGAAAGACCCTAGCACTAAAAAATATGCAAATTATTGGAAAATGTGACTATGACCTCGCTTAGCATCCTACATTCAGAATAATTTTCTCTTTACATAATAGGTAGTAATCTGTGTCCATAGACAATACTTGTGTTATATGAAAACTTTACTACATTGCATGCTGACAATCCAATTCACCTTTGTACTTCATTTGATATGGCAATTATGTTGTTGCAGTACGCATTTTTAGGAAAAATTGTCAAGATTTTCTTTTGCGAGCCTGAGAAACCTACGCGCGATGAAGAACTTACACTACATACATTATTTGTTGGTTACAAAATGACAATGACAATACCATACATTCAACATTATTAGCTGAAATAATATGTAATACATATTCTTCATGTCTTTTAAGACTTTTACCACGAATTTGCTCGTTACGTTTGTCTTTTATAAATCAGCGACCTTTCGATATTAGCTCGTAGCATTTACGACATTGAAAATTCTTTGTTAATTCTGACAAACAGAACGAAAAGAACTATTTCCGCAACATAATTTAATACCACCAGTCTCAAAAGAAATTCTAAAGTGTACTTTGATGCAGATCAGATGGAGTTGAAACTGAAGAGGGATTGCGATCTACATCTGTTGATGTCCATTAATAGTATTACTTAAAAAATAGATGGGCTTTACGTATTGACCGAAATAGACTCACAAAAGTCAATATTGCATTTTATCTGTTTATTAAATAAATAAATAATTTGCGGCATTTCCGCGGAACCTGTAAAGAAGATATTATGTGGGCATTAATTTTGAAATTTCAGAAAGGGAAGTTTGTGTGCACTTGTTGGTCCTCAGTCCTCGACCCTGAAGTATTTTCTCCAAGGTCAGCTCTAGTTCTGACATCTTTTCCGAGTATATTTTTTAGAAATAGTAGTATTTTTATCAGACTTCATTCGACATTTGTTTAATTGAAAAGAAAATATTGAATTTTTTAAATATAAAAATGGCATAAAATCATGGCATACTTTATTAATCTGGGTAAGAATTTACCAACCACACGTAAAGAAAAACCATTACTGTGTATAAGTAAAACAATATTTAACAATATTTCATTTATTGCAATGCCCAGATTTCCGTAAAAATCGATATAGTTACAAAAAAATTACCTGTTAGTGATAATACGATGATACGATATAATAATATTATGATGCATACTATGGCCAAAAACAACCCCAAATGGCCAGTGATTGTCGTATTATGCTAATTCAACTTTCTTGGGTGTAAGATAATTAAAATTGGTAACACTTCTGACCGAGATTTTCCAAGTTCTTGGGTACATTTCACCTACCTGAATGCTATTTACATAGGCTATCCCCTCGGATCCCATCCCCAGGAGAATGTTTTCACAATCAACAATCAAAGACCTTATTGATCATCCGAATTATCCCATCACCCGAATTAAACATGCACATTGGTTAACTGGGCTGGGAGTCATCTACACTATTAGGTTTATTAATTTCAAAGGAAAAATATTTTGATCATGATTAGAGATTAAAAAGGGAACTCATTTACATCATATTATACATTTTGAGTATACTAACCTATTAGTGAATTCCACCGACTCTCGATGACTCTCTTTACCTTATTTACCTATTATTGCTAATCTTAAAATATATCCCAGTGACAAAAATCATCTGTATAAAATCACGTGGTTAGGTGTTTAACATAAAACACATATATAAATTATGTCTGTATATAAAGCATCACACTTGGAAATTGCTGTTTACGAAAATATCACAACCCTGATTTGAATGAAGTACCTTTGAATAACAGCATGAATTCCACGAAACGGCAAGAAACCAACTCCTTGTAAAAGAGTAAATAAATAAATAAGTCATTATAACAAACTACTTTTCTACTCGAATGAAAAGGCAACAAGGTCCTCCCTCAACCTTGCAATGATGAGCAGTTATAAATAATCGTGATTAACAAACGACTAACAAAATTATGATTTTCTTCATTAGAACAATTATTATGGAAGAATTTTTTTGTTATGTTATACAAGGAACTAAACCGGTCGGAAATTGCGAAACTAAAAATTTCAGTACATCTTTGTGAGGACTTCATCCGGTATCCGGTCCCTCAGAGCAGGTCGCCACTTGGTTTCATCATCTTCAAAAATTTGAACTTTCGACAATGTGTGACCTATGACAAAAGATATTCATTGATTTTAGTGTAAGATTTTTATATTTTTATAAATGCCATTTAGTTATAAAAAGTGGCCGATAAATGACCTAACCTTACCAGAAAGAAGTGGCTTGATGAAAGCATAGATGTAGGAGAACACCCATGGCGCTGACAAGTAGACAATGTTAGTATTGTTTTCATTAACGTTGCTCAAAAATATTTTTACGAAAATGTATTGTTATGTATACTCAATCTGTCGGCATTCTTTACCTCGAATTGCATATGCTGCCTTAAGTCTCTCTGGATAATTTTGTTCGAAACCTTTAAACGCTAATAAACAACAACTTGATTTTAAATCCGAACTTAACCGTTCAAGCGTCAGTTATTGCAGACTTCTAATAGAAATATAATGCAAGCAGTCTTGTGAACTTGGTGTTAAATACGAATCGACAAATTTTCCTAAAATCCGAAATTCAACATCACGAAAATGCACTCCATTCTTGCTGCATCATTAATTCCAGCTTTCTACATTATTAGAACATTAATAATTCTATCATTGCTGTCATTATTTTATTTAAGAGGAAATCTTTTTAAGACTACAAAATTTCCACTAGATATAGGAAGAAATAGATAAAATTGAAATATATATTCTAAATACTGTGTTCTACATACTGTGTTAGAATCAGCACTTTGCGCACCTGTTTACTTCATGAGTGCTGCTAACATTCATAGAAGTTATCCTGATAATTAGACTTTAGACTGCAATTACTCAGAATTATTTTTGAATTTGATTATAAAAAGAAAAGCAGTGTGAACAAATAAATGGAAATCTTACCTGATACTAATATTTGGATTGCTGCCGAAAGTCAAATAAAGTATGATTAAATTTTACGTATTAGAATCCTATATTAGCCAGAAATTTTAATCGAGAAAAAAACCTTACTTTCGTAGTGTGAGCATTTCCGGTACGATGTCTCCAAGAGGTCTATAATAATCACAAATTGATTTTGTGCTGTTTGCTCAACGTATTGAATGAAGGTTTCCAGAAGATAGAATCTGAAAAGCCAACAGCTATCTCGGAATCCTTCCTCAAGTCTGTCGCGGATGTGCCAGCGCCCGATGGGTAGAAAGATAACTGATGACAAAAGAAGCATTATTCGGCTGGCTCTGATGATGGCTTTGATTCCAATAGTTTCTGTGCATACCTGCATGTCCTTCCTTATCCAACCCAAGGTAGTTAAATTTAAAGTCATCAGCAAGTTCGGTTGGTGGTTTCCAGTTGATGTATGATTTCACATTGTTATCCTTTCTCCATGCGACAGACTAAAAATAGATGCCATTTTCTCGAATGAGCCCTGATAGTGGTGTACCTCTGATGCATAATTTAGTCTTAGATGATGATGGTGAATATCGAATACCTTTCGTAGCATGTCTTCGGCTTTTCCAACATCTCCTTCGCGTGCTGCAATAGTAAACACGATATAAACCAGTGCCATCTAAATAGCATTTATAGTTATGAGTATCATGCAACTTTTTTGCTATTATAAGGCTAGAAGTTTTACATTATTACATTTTAGAGAGCATTGCATCCAATATATGCAGCTGGTTATGAAAAAATGTACTGGTCAGAAGTTACATTCCATCAACAATATTATTCTTAGCATGTCACTTTGACGTGATAATTTAAAATTTAATCTGCAGCAAACTTGACATTATTTATATGCGCATAATATACTATAAACTTTGCAGCATTGGGTATTATTCGAGTAACCCTCAAAAGATATTATTAGAAAAAAAATTTTGAATTATGACCTTACTAACCTCGTAAGAAACGGAGTAAAGTTTCTTCATCTTGATTTAAATCCTTCACAGCTTCCCGAAACTGTTAAAAATACACAAACCACTTATTGTTAGAGCGGAATTATATGATGTAAGCACAAGTCAGTACCTAAAACGTGCATTGCAAATACATCGATTACATAAAACCTAAAACATATAAAAATTATTACTTTGCTTAAATTCTCAGCTTCTTTTTGTTCGACAGATGTGGCTGCCATCTCTAAATTCGAACGGTTCAGCTTCTGGAAAATTCAGAATATTCCGCTGGAAAGTGCACTAATTAATCAATCACCGAAAGTTTGCAGCATCCAGCTCAAGTAACTGGAATTCACTTCCTGACAATCTTCACAATCTCCTTAACCTGATAGAAACACATCCGGATGTCGACTGGTTGATTGATACCAGAACACTTTTGGAACTGCGTGAGACCAGCATCAATATCGTTAACCTGCCAAGTTATTCCAAACCAGGACAGGCGAATATAACTTTTTTATCCATGAAACGCCACATTATTTTCAGCTAACAAAACTTTGGGTTAGTGCTGAAAGTCAAGCAAGATGAAGCTACTAAAACTCCATTCATGTTATGCTCATATTATTAGGCAGGTATGCATTTAACTAGGCACGTTGTGACATGAGACGTAGCCAACATGCTATAGCTTTTCATCTCTTTAAAAGCTAGTAACAAACCATACGTTTGGATGATGATAGCGAAGATTTATGTGCCGTTAGGTGACCTATTCAAGCCAGTCAGAGGGTAGGTCAAACCAATCACCATGAGTGGTACCACAGAGTGCTGCTTTCTTGAAGTTTGCTAAACTGAAGGAACATATGTATACATATTCCTGCATATGTATATGTATATGACGTGGTTTACTCTGTGATTCTCTTTTAAATTCTCACTTACAGTTTAAAAAAAATTCATCCAAACACTTCCATTGCGTGTACATTCATGATGATTATTTTAGTGATAGTGGCCAAGATGATGACACTGATGTACACACTTTTTGCCATTCATTTGCCTCTCGTATCAGTTCCCCGCTTCTCTAAGACAATTTATCAACAATGGATTCTTCGTTGAAAGCAGCCACCACGCACACGGAGAAGTTTCATTATAAAACTATTTATTCCAAACGGGAACAAGTGCCAATCTGTGCGGTGTCCGTTGCATAAAATATAAATGTTATTTTATTATGAACAATAGAACACGCTACCTATTTCATGAAAGGGCCATTATCATTGCATGAAAGGGTACAACAATGAAACGAGTAAAAATTACGTTAAACACTACATGCAATACCTACATAGGTTGTTATGCCTCGCGCAAGTAATCAACGCTTTACCTCTAGCCTAAAGTAAAAACTTACATAAAGTAGCTAATTGCAGATTGTAAAATGTTCATGCAGCCTCTTATACTTACTTCAAGGACCACGATGTCAAGAGTCAAGAACATTCGCAATGTGAGTCCAACCCAATGCCCAAAGTATGAAATCTCGATTAAAGCTTTACTTACTTACAAACTTAGCTGCTGAATTGATAATTGTGATGTCTAGCAAGGTTACAATTTTAGTTCCTGAATACCTGAATACGAAAACTTTCAAAACTTAGTTGCACATCCGTGAATACAATTTCCTGTTGAGGATCTTGAAAACCACCCAAAAACTAACAAACATTTGCAGTTTAGAATATCATCAGGCTAGTATAACCAAAAAATATATTAGCTACGATACAGATTGACCACTGAAGTAGTGTAGTAGTAGTTCCAGTATTTTGTTGAATTTGTGTGAAGGTTTAAATGAAAGCAAGCTGTTGCCCATTAGTTTTTACTTGCTATATGAGAAAATTTCTGAAAATACATATGTCATTTAAAGAACACGGCAATTAAATAGTCAGACATGATGCAGACTGCATCATGCAGTATGTATATATTAGTCCAAGTCCAAGACATGATTATTCTCTGACCAGTAATAATTGCAATCGATGCTCATTTTCCAAACGCACTTGAATTACAAAGTAAAATACACCTATGTCAAGTATTTTTCGTTGATACCGATAGACATCGTTAAATGTTATATCCATATTGACGGATCTTGCTCGATACAAAAAAACACATTTTTAAAGATTTATTAGGTAAATCGCAATATTTAGGCAGTAATCCAACTTTTGGCGGGTGCGTAACGCTCTCAGACGTAAAGGTATGTATATGTGCTATACTCCATTAACCTCAGCGATGTTTATTTTTATGCAGGATTACATATTTTCTAAAAAGTCAAAATGTTATCGATCGTGTGTAGGCACAAAAAGTAGATTGATTATTTATTTAGAGTTGACTACATGGTTAAAAGTTATTCATCAAATATTACGCCACTCTACTACATAGACATTTAAGAATTGGATCGCTAAGCTTTGATAAACTTTGTCATTGCTTTCGCATGAACCCGACTCAACCTTTAACCAAATCGCAAAAACTCAAGCAAAATCTTTAAACAATGTTATTTTGAAAGGACATTCGCACCTTACACAATCTCTGATTTGCCTGGTTCATGCTTACCGTCGTTGTTACTCGATGTAATCTATTTAATTACGATTTAGAAGCGATTTCAAACAATTGTAGCTGCCGATAACTTAGAAATATGACATTGTTTCACTGTAATTGATGCACATAATATTATGTGTATCTTCGAATTTAGACACTTCACTTCACCAGTTCTTCTGTCTCAAGGCTAAAGTAACAATAAACCATGTAGGAGTGGACATCCAGTTTTGAGTCACTGTAGAACGTTTTTTGTTAATGGAGTAGTGAATTAACAAAGGCATGAGTGAGTGAGCCGTGGAATTACATATGTAGTTTTATGGACAGAAAACGTTGAAATCAAATGACTTTATGCCCTTCTCAAGTAGGAAACTTATTAACCACACAACTTATAGCATTTTTTTCTTGCCACAACGATTCCACAGCTCAAAACATTCACAATATTACGTTGAAGCAATATGTATTCGCAGAGTAATTCAAAAGGGTTAAAAATTTAGGTCCAGTAAACTCCGGCTTGTTGGCGTAATAAATACATATAAACTTACCAAAATTTACACATGGAATAAAAGCAGGCTCCAAACACTTTCTTAAACAAATGGAAGATTGTTGATTGTTTTCAAACAAAAATTAGTAAATATGGCAAGACGCCACTTACAAATTCCAAACACTCAAGGAAGAAGCCACACAACAAATAAGACGACCAGTCTAATTTTTGCAAAACAGATAACCAAGAATTTTCAATAAATATCCAATTGATTTTTATAAATTTTAAAGCCTTGGGAAAAACAAAGATATAAACTCTTCAGGAAACCCCACATCTGAACTGGATTTTTTACTGGGCAAGTGACTTCTATTATGCAAAAGATCATCGGCCTCATATGAGGCGAGACCGTACAAATACAATGATCGATGGAATTTTTGATGATGATAAATGAAGATTTTTTTTTGCGAGATCAGCTTAAATTTCGGTGTGTGATCTCATCCAAATAAAACAACAAGGTCCCATGAACGACTTAGAGTAACAATATAAAAACAGGTTTATTGTCGAAATTTCCAACGAATGATCGTCATATCAGTTCGCATTAAATTTTTGGCTGCTCAAGTCACCCACTGATGCTTGCGAAAACTGCAAGAGCTAATCTCTGTAATCACAGCTTTAAGAATTGGACAGCTCTCAAACTGAGTCAACCTGAACGTGAACTTGTATTCGATTAGCTGGATACATTAAAATACAAGATACAATTACGAAGACTTACTCTAAGTGTAAAGTCGCTTTTATTCTTACCATATATTTATTTTTTATCTTACCTAGACATATATATACTTACCTACCAAAACTATAAGTGTGCCGAAGCAAGGAATTGCTTCAAGATTCTTTCAACCATTTCGTACTTGGTACATCAAAACAAAGAATTGCTACATCGTGAAACATCTTTTTTAAGAATGTACACGTGGACTATAGCCCCTCTAAGATATCTTTTAGTTTTATTGAGAAATTCAGGTTCAATCTGTGGAAAAATAGAAGCCAGTCATTGTAAACCGCAAAAATTGTCGATGATAAGCCGAAGATGAACAACAGAACGAACAAACTCCACATCCCACTCTGACGCAATATGCAAGTGGTAGCTATTATAGTAATATGACTAAAAGTTAACAAAACAATAAAGGCACACATACCAAAGTTACTAATCAAATGTATGTGCATATTGAACAAGTAGTACTTTTTGGAGGAGCGAGACAAAATGGGTAACATGTTGCATTCAGTAGGTGCAGAGATTTTGGCAGATCATAAACTCCATTTTTTGTCCTACTTTTTACTTAGAATCTAAGTTTACTAAAAGCAGGTGCATGTAAAGCAGTAATAGGGTTTTTTCAAGGTAAACCGCACAAATATCTAACAAAATTATGCTTGCTGGTCGCATTCACGAGGGATGATAAAAAATACCAGAAACGATGGTCAGCACAGCAAAAAACTGCATAAAATATCTTTGTAGGAAGATATCGCATTTTCAAAGCATAGGTATGCATTTATAATACCAATATGCCTGGAATGGTCAGTACGACGCTCACTCACGACCTAATTTATTTTGAAATTCTCTGAATATAAGCAACCTGATTTTCAGTAATTGACTGATGGGCCCCGATACGTATGGTACGTGAATCCAAATAGTAGAACAGTTATAAGCAAATATGTAGAACCGGTCGAATTGTTTTTCCGCGTAAGAGTACGCTTTTGTGTTTGAACCGCAATGCTGAACAATAGAGATCGGGGCAGGATTCATTCCAAGTGTGAACACGCTAGGTTGTATTTAAAAGCATTGTTTCGTTTTTAATATGGCTATTTTGGCTTCGCATTTTAATTTTTTGCTTGTTTATCTGATTGAGTACGAGCGCAATGTTGAAATTTATTTGGACATTCTTTGATTTTTTAGCCACTATGTCGCTTGATAGTTTCCTTTCGGTTTATAAAATAGTTCATTATTTGCCAGCCTTCGAAGAAGTTCTGTTCTGAGCAACCTCTTCTCCTTCTTCGT
>JAHZNF010004444.1:0-18550 GCA_027744215.1 Troglopedetes dispersus
TTTTGATCGTGTGACTAGAACCGATTATCGTCAATAACCGAATAAAAATTATTGTTCAAGACAGGCACAAATAAGATATTTCACTTCACATATCTTTTTTCCTGTTGTTCAAGCTTCAAAAGAAATATCATGATGAACTGATAAAACGATACTTGTGCTCCAGATCTTCCTCCTTTTCATGAAAAAGCATATTATATAGTTTGCAACAAAAGAGATATTGCTACTTATTTGGTGGGTGAGCCCGATAGATTTCCCCAGTTTAACTTGCGATAGACACCATTGATTTTCACGTGAGCCTGTCAGATCCCGGAAAATGTTTACCCAGGACGGAACTCCGTGTCCATCTTAATGAGAGTGAATCACGAACAGGTAAAATAAATATAAAAATGTGTGTATTATACTCAAGCATTTTATTTTCTCTGCAAATTTTTTTCTTCTAACATTAGGAAAAATACTCGCACTACATAATTTTCTTTGTATGTATTCAAAGACTGATTCAGCTTAAAAAATATTTTTTTATGTGGACACAAACTAATAACAAAGTTACGTGCTGGATGATCAAAACAAATGAATTAATTTATTTGAGTCAATTTTCCAAATGAAAGGAGTACGTCAAAGAGGATGAATGTTGATAACCTGATATTTTGATGCGGGACGTGACACGTCCTGTAGGCAGTTATTAGTAAAAATAAAAATATGATGGATATGATTGTTGTTAGCGAAAGGATTATTAAAACACAAATTGCTCCAGGATAGGCAATCTTTTACTGTTAGATTAAACCTCGTAGCGTCTGATTTTTTAGGTACATCAAAATAAAACTAACTCTGGGGCATGTGGGTCTCTGAGAAAGGATTAAAAGTATTTTGTTCACATCAGTTATTGTGATTTTACAAACCCACACAATTTTGTTGAGTATGTTTTATCCAGTAACAAAAGGGTTATCATCTTTATTACATTATCCTCCACGAGTATCATCCATAAATCATGTTGAGATTCATAAATATGTTCTTGTTCTGTGTTGTATTTGGTGTTGTTGGTGAAGCCAATAATTTTAAAGGTAGCACGAAGGAAAGCAACCCAGCTAGAAAAACTTTGTGCATTTATTTCAGTCAGGGTGATTCAACGCAAACTGCGTTTCTTCCTCCGAAAATGGAAGAGCAGGAGTGCCTCGTCTGCCGCGAGCTGCTCTGACTAAAACTCGAATAGTCTTTTGGTGTTTGCACGATCATCATCATTCGTGATACGAACAAAAGATCCAGTAAAAGACGATCAACTTGATTGTTTATACTTCTGTGCTCCAGCAGCTGCGCATCTTTTTTGAATAACCGTTTTCTCCAAAAAAAGATGTATCATATTACCATCATCATAATAACGTGGTCTTCGTAGCCAGTCTAAACGATGAACTCATGTATCTCACATAAAAAAATCTGAATGATACGCATACCAAATTACATGTAAAACGAGCAGAGCAATCTTATATATCAGTCGGAAACACAGCTTGCAACAGTTTGGCTCGAACCTTGCCAAAAAAAAAGAAAAAAATATTATACTGCTTTTTTGTGGTCTTATGGATAAGATGCGAGCAGAAGTACTTTTTATGATGAGAGCATACAGCAACGTCTGTCAGGAGTCAAGCAGCAAAGCATTTTGAATATGAAAACGTTTTACCCTGCGAAAATAATAATCATAGATGATGGCTAGACAAGGAGTACGTGTGTGACCTCAGAGAACGGTTATTGCGACGTATTTTTCCACTTCAATTGACAAAGGACAGTTAAAACAGAGTTTAATGCTTTACAACCCAAAATAAAAAATGGATAATTACTTTGCAAGTAGTGCGATATCTTGGATTACTCTTTTATGAGTCTTTAAGTGACTTGAGTTTTTTTCACTTCACTTTGGTCAAACGTAAACATGTGGACTACATTTACTTCATGAAATATACGAATGGGTAATAATTGAACGTTATTTTCGGAGTCAAATTTTGGTTGCTGAATTAAGAATAGATAAGATTTCAAACGAGTTGTGTCATGTAGGCAGCTGCATAATCATGTCTTACATTTGTTCAAAACGCACGAATACAGTTTATGCCAGCAGATCACAGGAAAGGCTATTTATTTTTGTGCATATAAATAGTTTTCATCAGATTATCTATATTATGTCTTATCTTTCCCACGGCACGACAAAGAAAAGAGAACTAGATAAGGTACATTATGTAGTTAATGCGAAAAAATGGATAAAAAATGGAATGTGTATCAATGCCACAGAATTACCCATGGTTCATCTTCTTTAAATCTTTACGATAAGACTGCCGTTGTCGAGAAAGTATTGTTCATTGCTTACATGTAACCTGATATAAAAATATCAATTCAATACCAGTATACTATTGATTATCAGTTACCATAAAATTTGAAATTTATGGAAACTCACATAAGCATGATTTCAAAAATAACTGTAGGTCCAATATTCTTTTATTATGATGCAGTCTGAATATGCATGAACACAAAAACAAATCTGCTCCCATTTCCTGACGAAACTCTGGCGCGGTGATTCCCTTCTCGGTGCACATGTACTTCGGAGAAAAATATGTGACATCATTGCCCTCATAACGAGGATGCTGATGTTTATAGGATTTCAGGTTTCAATAACTTCTCGGTAAATGCCATTAGATTTTATTAATATTACTGTCTCTTTTCAAATGGTGTCATGTTCACAAACATTCATGGGAAAAGAGCCAGCAAGAACATTATCTGTTACTCTTTTTTTTGTCAAAACAAAATTCTTTTAACTCGCTTCTCTCCTTAAAAAATCTGCACCAAAAATGTAATATCTAATGTATGCATTAAATGAATAAATCAAGTATGAAAAGTTCAGCATTTTGCACCAGAGTCAACCCATTTCCATTTTTACATGGAATTAGCATATGCCTTGGTTCACGTCTCCGCTTCCCTCCAGAAGCAAAAAATACTTGACGAAGTCTTGTGCAGTTTGCAGCAATAACTTCCCAACCAAAAAAAAATCACGTTATGAGTCATAAGGTTTGACACGATGTTTATCACTTCATGATTATAAACCTCACAACACTTGGGAAGTAGTTGCGAGTCTCCCACCAAAAACCACTCACTATACTACTCCTACTACTACTACCATGAGTGCATTTTTAAACGAAATTATTCCGTTACACACAACAAAGATTTTATAAACGAGAAAAAGGAGTACCTCTGCGAGCAAGCAAAAGGGGGATTAACACGAACAAGATTTATTAAAGCATGGCTTAAGCACTGTTCGTGAGACCGACACATGATCATGCTATATTTATCATTAGCAAAAAAAAGGAGTATGAAAATATGATCCATGAAGAAGTGAGCTACCTCTATTTTTTTACAACGTGACCTAAGCCAGACCATAAAAATCCCCTGGATATCCTCTTTTCTATGCGCACACTATGGAGTAAGGAAAGATAAGTAAAGTATCCATCCTCTTTTGACACAGAAAAGTACGTACATTACCGCTGCTGCTGACAAAGCGCAAATAAAGACGTAATAGGAAAAGATCTAATGGGAAAAAAAACTCTTGCCGGTGTGGCGCGTCATGACATCGTTGGCGTGGGAAAGATTTATACATTATTTAGATGCAGAGACTTTTTGGTCTGTTCACTCGAGCCTTTTTTAACACACGGCATCCTAGAGAGAGAGAGAGAGAGAGAAAGCTATATATGCTTAATAGACACATGAAAACTCGACTGGATCAGGATGAAGAGCTGTCACTTCATTTCCTTGTCGCTTTTAATGTGCTCTTTGCGAATATCCTATCTTGTAGGACATAAGCTAATACCACAAACACTTTTATGTGCCTCCTCCACAAATGCTCCATAAAGCTTACCTTAGAACTGGCAAAAAAATGGATGTGCATATATTCACGTGCTATCTAGGAAAGTGGGCTACATCAAGGGAAAATGGGGAAGTTGGAAAATAGTATGTTGCATAAAACTAACCTTGCTTTCTGGACTAGGTTTTCTAATTTTGTTTTTTGTCCTTTTCCTCATCACGGATGTTTTCTGACGGGAATAAAAGGAAGATGGAAATGTGCCCGAATTGGTTTTCCCGGAGTAATAATTTATAAACTGGAAATGTGGCTAGTAGTCAAACTTTTATTCTGAAGAAGGGGAAGTGGCGCCTACTCCACAGTGATTCTTTTTTTTACAAAGCAGAGCCTCCAGAAACATCTCCTGAAAACGGACATTTTACTGTGGACATGCGTCACATTAGAATTTTCTAGAGAGAAATATTGCAGAACAAAAAAGAAATATTTAACACATGGCTAAAAAGGTCAGCTGTCAACCAGAGAGTGTTTCTGTTTTGGTTTAGGACAAGAAACACAAATTGAATTTTTTCTAGAGAAAGCTGGAATCACCTAAATTTCCATTTTTGTTATTTTTATTTTTGGGGGAACGCGAAATTACATGCGCATACAAACTTTTTATTGCGAACTCAACATGGTAATTATTAGCGGGCCTTTTCCTCCATTGTAAAAACTAATGGTTATATAAGCCGGTCTCCCAAAAAAAAGGGCACAATGGTGGAGTGGACTTACCACCTTAAACGAATTTACGACTTCCGTCATCCACACCGGAAATGGCTTTGCCTTCTCCAGTGGTTAACTTTCGGAAGAAAAAGGAAAGAAAAAGTGAAACATGAAACGTGAAGTAATTCCGGTCACTAGTCTGTCCATGGCTGCTGGTAGGCCTTTTTTGTTTTGGACAAAAAAAAGTGCACGAAATGGGCAACAACAACATCATTCGTGTTCCTTATTGGGCCCGGCCGCACACATCGCAGACTTACGAAACTTTTTTTTTCGGTGAACATCTGTGACCACAAATTTTTTTGAGATCTTAGTCCTGTAGTAGCCAGGTTGAAACCACCGAAGCAAAAATAAACCCTGGAAATCAATACACTCTGCGGAAAATATTGAAGGAGGAAAAAAATAACGTTACTAGCATTTTTATATGCCCTCCTCCATTTTCATGAAAAGAATACAAAGAGCTCCACCAAAAAATATAGTTTATGATTTTTTTTGGAGAGTATGCTTTTGATGTATGATTTCTAAAAATATGTATCAACAGAGAGAAAATATCCAACACAGATGAATGAAGTGAACGGGTTCCATTTTCGCCTGACAGGAGACACGAGCACATCATAAATACACAGAAAAGCTTTATACGAACAGAATAAATCTTGATTGGAAACAATAAGCTGATTATTCGGGGCTGACACACGGGATACCTAAAGAGTTAGACATCACACCATATCCCTCCAATACAAAACCTGTGAGAGCAAGCTACTTACCACATAGATATCCGCTTTTGCGTGGTTTGCCCTTTTCACAATATTGTAGCCGTCAGCCACTTTTTCCCCAATTGTACGTCATTTTTTTATGACCTCCAGTTTCATTCAATTTCATTTAAATCTCATATTTCATTTCGACTTTTTGTTCGGCTTCTTATCTAAAGCCAATTTTCTGGAGAAGATCAGCAGTACCACATCTTCTAGCTCTTTTTCAGTCATTTTTTTCTTCTTGGCAAAAATGTAGTTTGTATGTTCACAGTTTTTTATAATTTAATGGAGATAAGCTCCGTTTCCTGCTCCGTTTTGACAGATGACTTCTATTTCTATGATGACTCAACAGCGGACGGAGCTTTTTTTTTTATTCCCATTCCGTTCGAGTAACCCAATATTATTCTGGAAATAAAATGAGAACGGAAGAATACACTATTTTTCTTTCAGGATGTGCATTCCAAATTCCATTCTGACTTTACAAAAAGTTGGAGTGGTTTTGACAAGAAGAAAACAGCAAAAAAACCCAGATGGAAAGGAAGAAACGGAACTTTTCATTTTTTTTAAATATGTGGATCCAAATAATAAAATGAAGATTCATTTCTCCATTGTCTTCTCTTTTCAATAGCTTCAATAATACCCTTTCTCTCTTATGATTAGCATTGAGGCGAATAACCTTATATTTTTTCCGGGTAACATTCTCTTTTTTTTAGCATATCGTTACCTTAATCAAAGTAGGCGTCGTCACATTCCCTCCTGCTTTCATATGATAAAAGTAGATCTGAAAAGGTTGTTCGCATATTGACACGTAAGAGTATCCTGATGGATGACAAGCGGCTTAGGATCTCTTCATTTTCCTTTCTCCTTCCTGTCAAGTTACTCCGGATTTCATGTAAGGAAAAACTGCCTCGTCTTGACAGTTTGATGCACTTAAGCAATCCTATATGTAGGTAGATGGTAGCGTGATGGTGGTAAATGGAGCGGTAAAGCAGCCCTTATACATAAATTATATTGAATATATGGATAAGCGTCCTATCTTATTCTTCCTACCATTTTGTCTCTTTTGTTTCCAATTGATAGTATTGGTTTTTTTGTGAGGAAACAATATATCTTTTCTCACTTGCCATCATTCTTCCAAAATTTATTTTTTTATTTGTGCTTTGTCACAATTGAGTGAGATTGGTGGTGGTAACTCCTGCTCCATAAAAAAGTAATAATTTTTATGGCAGAAAGGATACATTATTCCTGACTGTTTTTTGCGGTGCGTGCGAGAAGGCTTCTTGTACTATAAGCTTCCACACTATTGTTTTATACCTCTCCACCATTGTTTTAAGAAACAAACTTATTGTCATGAAAAAAAGTAGGTGTAGCGATTACGAATCTCTCGAATAAAAGTCAAAAACAGGAGGAAGAAGAAAGAGATCCTCTGGAACACTTCTGTTTAGACGAGATACTACTCTTCTGGGCTTCTGGAACAAGACGAATTGTGACAAAGAAAAAAAAATACATTATAAAAGAATCATTTTGTTCACACCGTCGAAAAAAAAAGTTCAACTTCTTTTGTCGCTCCGAGCTTTTGAGAAATCGAGAAAAAAATAAAGCTCAAAACTTAGGAAAATGTCTTCAGGGCAGAAAGAAAAAATATTATCTAGTTTTTTTATACTTTTCTCTCAACTTTTTTTTCCTGGGTTGAGTGGAACAAGGAAATGGTTGTGGTAAAAGGGAAGATATTTACTCGGAAAAAATAGAGAAAAAATAGCGTTAGTTGCGGATGCTGGAGAAGAGGATGTAACTACATAAAAAACTTTTTAAAATTGACAGCAGGCAAGTGAGAAGATATTTGGGAAGAGACATATCTACAAAAAAGACGAGAAGCATGTGAACTATTCAAAGAAGCTCTGTGCCTCGCACACCGCCACCACAATATGGCTAGCTTTGGCGGTCTGGTTTCGTCAGTGGGCCAGATGTGTCTGTAAAATGCTGTAAGTAAGTATATCACCACTACACTCCTCATCCACTTTTTCATAACTAACACAGTTATAAAATGGTGAGTCCAAATGGATATCTTAGTTGGCCTGCTTTTTTTCTCTCAGAAAGAAGTAATATAATTTTCTGCTGTGATGATGATGATGATGTTATCAAGGTGGAAAAAAAAGTTGTCATGTTATTGTGTGCACAAAAACACCTCCAAGAGCGTCCTCATCACTGTCACATTGTACCAGTTGTTCATGGAAGTATATGTTTTTTGCACCTTATATGCATATTTTTATATATTATATACTTCCATTACACAAAAAAACGAATAAAAAGTGAACAAGGTGGGAGTAAAAAAAATGACGGACATGTGGAGTGCAAAAAAGAGTTGCTTATTTTCAACAGACTCTATTTTTTTCCTCTCACTTGTTTCTCCTCCTTTCCAACACAATTCCGCTCGCTTATTGTGTCCTGTGTGCAGTTGATAATGGTGACAGGAGAAGGAGCATAGCTGCAGCATCAACAACATAAAAAAAACAGCAAACAAGAGCTCGACAAAATAATGTCCTTTGCCCTTGTCCAATCTACGTACTACCTGCTTTTGCTCTCACAAAAAACTTACTTGACTACTTAGAAAACAAGTGTATTGAACAAGATTGGAGAAGATGATGATGAAGTAAGCCTTACACATGCTGACTTGACTCTCTCTTTTTTTCTTTCTCGAACTCTCTGTCTCTTCTTACAAAAGGAAAGGAACAATAAGTCCTTCTTCCCGGATAACAAACAAGGAGGACCTCTTTTTTTTCTTCAACTTTTTTTCGTGTTGACTTCTTTTTTATCCCGGCTTCCCATTTTTGTTGTCAAAGTTTATTACCATAGTTGTTTAGGTAGAAGGATTCTTTTTTCGCGAATGACGATGATGCGGAAGAGAACTTCATTCAATGTCTGTTACATTCTCGTTACTCCACTAACTTCTCTCTCTTCTGGTCTACGTGCGGTGTGGTGGCCAAAGTATGGATAAGCAAGCACTTGAAACTATTTTTTTTCAGTTCAGAGAGTACATATAACAATGATAGAGAAATTCGGTTTTTCTTGTTTCTTCTTTCCTGTGTACCTTGCTGATTATTATTTTACGTGGGCCTTTGGGAAACCAAACCATCCTGTTCGAGGCGTTCTTCACAACCATGCTTTACCTTTCCGGACAAAAAATTCAAATCCAAGAAGGGAAATCTTGCTGTGCTCCACTGGAGTCTTAGGTTTGAGCCTGTGCCACTTCACAGTACTTTGTTCTGAATCAAACATACAAGAAAGAAGGAAATGTAAAACTTTTTTTTCTTTTGAACGTAGTTAATATTACATCATGATTATGACGGCGGCTTTCACAGAATTCATGCATATTACAGGAGGAAAGTGTCATGCAGAAAAGAATCCCTCATTTTAACTTCAAACGAATGAATTTTTCCCAGCTTGACTTTCCTTCAGATGTAAATACATAATGTACATATGTTCATATCTCGTTGAGGCACGTGCATCCAGAAATACTAGTAATGAAAATGTTTGCAATAGTTTAAAGATAAGTAAAGTATAAACAAAAAATAATACCTACACACAAGCTTCCAAATGACAACGCCATTAGTGGGATTAACTACTAACTACTTGTAAAAAATGGTGTTGGGAAGCAAGAAACTTCTTCTCCTTTCCATCCAGAGAGGATTATCATTACTGTTAAGGGAAAAGGGTAAAATGATCCCCAGCAAAAACAATGAAACACATGGCAAAATATACTTTTTAAAAATTATCATCATCAAGTGTCAGGAATGGAGACATGACACATGTCGCCGTTTTCCAGTATTTTCCATGATGCTTTGTTTACAAGAAGTGGAGACATAGAAGCAAAGAGATAAAAAAACAGTAGAAAGCGTCATGGTCGATGGGAAGCTCCACTTTGCGAAATGCAAGTGTGCGCGCTCACACATATCTCTGTGATACATTTATTATTAAACGCAACCTGCTCAACATACTTCCCCGGGAATTATGAAGAATAATGGGTGTGGTGCTATGTTCGTAGCGTGTGTCATTCCCGACAAAAATAGAACTCTGACTTTATGTGTGTTATCTAGGATCATGCTACAATAATCATAATCATCAACGCACAACCGTGCATTTTTATCCCATTTTGACTTGCTTTGTGCGGGAAAATGAGACATTTTTGCGGAGGGCAATGACAGTCCTATTGATGATGATTATGATAGGAAAGAAAAGGAAGAGGAGGGGAAGGAGGGAAACATACACGCGGACACATGAATACCTCCATCATAATCATCATCACAAGAAACAACTAGTATCATGGTTGGGGAGGGTATTTAGCATGCAAATTGCGGTTGCAGCGAACCAAAAAAATGTTAGACTTTCGTTGTTGAACACGAAGAAGTCTAGTCTGTTTGACATGGAAGGGCATTAAGCTTTTTGCTGCTTTGTTAGTCAAGATAATGCCACTGATTGCCTTCGGGCAAGAAACAAGATGGTCCAAATAGAGTCGCCAAAAACTGTGCTGATATATACATCAATGGCTTAACTAGCTTCAGTTTGTTGATGATAGCAGCAAACAGCTTTTATTCATTTTTATGTGATGATGATGAAATAGTTTTGGCATGTTGCATTCTTCAACGTCTTATCAGTAACATCCCGGGCTAATCCTTTCTCACGAGAGAAGGAAAGACGTGGTAAATTATGAGTCTTCGTGTAAATTGAAACCTTCTTTTTGCCTTCACTTATTGATGATCTAACCTTCTCTGTATGTGTCTATGTTCGCTCTCACGGTAATAATTCATGCCTGAATTTGAACTTTTGCTGCGTAACTTGAGACTGGCACCATTTACGACCATCATAAAGACAGTAATTTTGATAATGTTAGCAAACGAGTCAACTTGGAGAGTCTATCTTTGCATGTAATTATTAAAATTGCTCGTGTAATCAACCAAGAAGGTTCAAAGGAATATCTAGATATGCAGAATTTTGTGTTCCTGTGACTCATCTCAGCTCTCAAGTAGGTATGCATTGTGATAAATGGAAATGAAGTGTCTTTTGTGCTCCGCGCCAATCTTCCGAAGAACACTCCATTTAGGCATATATTTAGTCAACAGAATATGATGAGGAAAGGCATCCAAAAATTTTATTAGTGTTTTATTTCCAGCAACCCTCGACTCCATAGTTCTTAGAAATGGGAAGAACACAGTGTGCACAAAAGTGGAAAAAGGACAAGGCTGCGCTTTTCATCAACTATATGTACAAATATCACGTGATCAAACACATCCCAGCATCAAATGTTCATTTTGATCCTGTTCCTTTGTTTTGTAAAGGCAAAACTTTTCAACAAATAAAAAACATGCGCATGAAAATAAAGTAAAAATGTCATCATTTTCTAAATCATTTCACCCTTTTATCCTAAACATGATCACAACTCTCATCACCATCAAACATCCCGGTTATCATTTGGAAGGAAGAGCATTTTTACAATAAAAATATAATGTTAGTTTTCTCTCGTATCCTGTGCGGCATAAGTTGCTCTTTTTTTAATCCCACAATTTTTCGGTTCCACACCTCCACCCTCCATCCTGAGTTTTATTTCCTTACGGTCTATTTAATTCCTTTTCACGAGACAAACACAATTTCTTTCTTAAAAAGTCATGGGATATATACATACTCCAGGAAACAACAGTATAACCATAATCTGTTCCATGTTATGTGTGTGTGTGTGTGTGTGCATCATTCCATATAATAAAGACATAAAATATTTAGCTGTCTCCACACATTATTTAGTTTATCACTAGTTTGTTATGTAAGCGCTACTGGCATTTTGTGAATGTTGTTTTTGTTTGTGGACTGTTTATTATTCGGAGAACTCCACAACTTGGAAAACTGTGATGCATTATGCAATAGCTAGAGAAAAATAGAGGAATGGGGACCACTTTTACTTATATATTTTTCTGTCGTCTGTCTACAATATCATGTGCACATTATGAAGTATTATACATTTTGTGCGGCGGAATATATGTTCTCTCGCGCCACTACCACCACCACCACCACTTTACCATTGTCATCATCCTTTGTCGTCGTTGGTGATGTCGTGACGCGATGTGACTGAGTTGCTCTTATTATGCTGAATCCAGCTCGCCGTTCAAGAAAATGAGGACATGCTTGCGTATTTGTACGGAGGAGCGAGAATAAAAAAACTATACAGCACCACTATTCGTATCTTGCTTTCTGTCTCCTTTCATTTTGTCCTTGTTGTTGTGGAGGTACAAACTGAAATGCTTGTATAATGTCACCCGACCAAAAAAAAACTTGTAGTTGCATTATTTACGCCAGTATCCAGGTTGATGGGATGAGCCGTTATTCCTTTGAAGGGGAAATAACTGAGCAGAAAATTCAATGAAGATGAGTGGGACAGGAGGTACGGGATGTGATGAGCGGATGGCCTTTTGTAATGCGGAAAACTGCTTCAACAAAACTTAAATTATTACGTGTGTGTACTACTTCAACTTTAAATGAGTTTATTGTCGAAGGTTATATGTATATTCCTTATCTTGTTGAAATGTACATATTGTTACATTACCCACTCACGTATTAAACCTCTGTGATCACTAAATCGAAAAAGCGACCCAACTTTTGATTACAATAACCCTTTTTTTGTATTAGTTTCTCCTGTATGAACCAGGCAAACGTGTTTTTTATTCCTATATATCCACTTAGGATTTTTGGTGAGCATACAGACGAGAAGAACAAAAAAAAAAAGCGTCTAATCTTGTTTCCAATCTGTTCCATCTTCCCTGCCCGAATAAGGATACATTCTAAAGCTGCAAGATAAAAGTTTTTTATACAAGAAAAAGCGAGAGAGAGAGAGAAAGGGATTCATTTTATCCGGGAATCAAAATGCCTTCCAACAGTTGTGTGTGTGTCCAAGAACGGAAAATTCCTTCCCGTCCCTGCCTCCCTCATTTCGTCCTTTTCTCTTTCCCAGTCGGAGATAAATTGTACTTTTTAGTGGTTCACATGTATAAAAGCGTCTTCCAAATAAATGACACCATTTTCCAATCGTTCCATTATATCTGGGTTCAGGCCGTCTGCTCTAATCCAAAAAAACGGGGAAATGAGTGAATGAAAGGAAAGGAACAAACGAAAAAATATTGGAGTGGAAGGAGTTAAAACGGTGGACGACATGCATTGCATGTTCATCCGAGGAATTGTCGTGAAAACGAAATTGGACAGAAAACACATGTGGGCCGTAAACTACACGGGCTTTTCTCTGAACTCACTCAATTTAAGGTCATTTTTCTAAAGAAAAAAAAAACGAGTTATACAATTTTTAGCAAAAAAAAACATTCGCGTCTCTGTCCACATATTCTGCTCAGCAATGAATGGACTCCAGAGGGAGGATTATATCACGAGCCACCTTCTCTTCTTCCGCAAAACGCCAAACGAATATAAAATATCTGAAGGGACTGAGAAGACCACACATGGTCACACAAAACATATTATTATTATGTTGCTATCAAATCCGAAAAAAACATCTATTTCTTCAAGTCGGAAGCATAAAAGATGAAGGCACGCGATGACAAGATAACAATATTTTTTTGTCATTTCTCTCTCAAAAGTGGTTTGAAAGATAGGATATGATTTTTATGTCCTACAAATCCAGGAACCATAAACATCCAAGATAATTTTTGGCAAGAAAATTTCCTCTTCCAAAAAGTAGGGAATAATGTTACCCATATTGTTCCATAAGTGGAACATGATCTCATTTATGAACTATGTGAAAATATAATTTTACAGCTGTCGACCATAAATCGCATCATCCTCGTCGACAAAAATTTTCTACTTAAAAAAAGTTTTGTTTTGTGTGTGTGTGCACGTTGCTTGCACACATCTCTGTACTTTAATATTTTGAACAACATCCTACCAAAAAAACCATTCCCATCCGCTTAACATTCTTTTAAGTGAGTGCCGGGCTATGAGCCAAAAGCTGTACGAACAAAAAGAAAACAGCGGGAAAACAACCACGAGTTGAAAACTTGGGAAACTGGTAAAAATCAGTAAAACTTGACTTATTGTCTTTTCTCGCGCAACTTTCCTCATGATGGCATATATTGGGAGCAAAGGGAAGTCATGTGTGTGAGAGAGTGTGAACAAAGTTATATAAACTGATAGAAAGCACCGCTTATCACACATACAAGAAGTTAACACAATATTATACATATTTTTTTCGCAAAAGCACCACGAGCATGATGAAAAAAATACAGCTCTGGAAGAGTACGTGCTCTTTCCCAGCTTTCTCATGCTAAACAGGTCCCAGCTATTATCCCAAAAATAGTTACGTACATTAGAGATACGTCTGCTTTTCTGCAATATTTTTTTGGCCTTCCATATCTTTGGCCAGGATCACACGCATCCAAACAATGGCATCTGGAAGCTCGCATGTACATAAATATTTTTTTCCCTTTCAGCAGGAAAAAGCAACATTTTTTGTCGCGTACCGAAATAGTGCAGAGTTGAGCACAAGTAGCGGAATAATAAGTGTCAAGGGACTAGAAGAAAAGATGAATGTGCATGTCATTGATCCATGTCGTCCGTCGCTCCTTTTTTTCAATGTACTCCGTTCTACAATATTATGCTGATCAAAGACGATACAAAAGAGAGCACTTTAGCAGGAGACAGAAATAGCGACAAAAAGCGGGCAGGTCCAGGGACGTCACCCAACTTAAGTTAAGTTTCCGGGCAAAAAAATACTTCACTGCAGAATATTGTTGTAGGCATTCATGATACTAATACACTTCTGGACTGACTCATGTGAGCTTCATTCTTCAAAGGCAGCCATGTGTAACACATCCACCAAGAAGCAGACATTGGCAAAAAGTCCTTTTGTGCACATGGAATCTGCTGATGAATATTATTATGACTGCACACACCAGATGTTGCTGAACAAGGGAGGTGGAGGCGGGTGAGTGAAGAAGGACACCTTCATGAACCATCAACAATCCTCTCGCAATGTCTGCAATGTGTTCGTTTGTCCAGGAGTCTCCAAATTAAATTGTCTTATGCACAATGTTAATATCAAGGCACTCGCAGATTATTACACATCACACCATTCTCTGGAATATCTTTTATTATTTACTTTTGCATGAATACGGCATACATATACTGCACCAGAATTTTTTCCAATCTGTTTAGACAAGGCAGAGTGGCTCATTATTACGAACTTCAGGGCAAAAAAAATCCAATCAGGGGAAATTCAATATTTAACTAAAGCTTGTTCAAGTAAGGTTTAGTAGTTTACCTTGTCTTCGCTAAGGCACAAGGATGGTTCCGCGAACTGAATTGATTCAATTCAGCCTTTTCCAAAGCAAGTCATCCATAATATGAAAAGTGGAAGTTCACTACTACTATTATTGCATTACACTTCTCTCCGCTGTCGGCTCGAGTTCCCCATTCGCTCTGTCAATTCACTGAACGAAATAAGTTTCCTCTCACTTTTAAGACGATTACAGGAGGAAAACGTCTGCTGAATATCTCCTTTATTTGATTACTTCTTCTGCGTATTCTCTGTGTTCAATGAGAAGTCGTAACATAATAAATATTTAACATTCTTTTATCCTTTCATTTATATTTTCGTAGGATTTTTTTTCATTGAATTTAAATAATCGTTTTGAATATCACACTTGAATATAATTCCCTCTGGAAAAACAAAAGAGATCACAGAAGTTTGAAGAATTGAATCTGACTGATGTTTTCCAATTTGCAAATTGTATTGTTAACAAAGGAAAAACAAAGTTGATTCTAGATTCAAATTTAATTATCAGAAAAAAATTGATTGACGGAGACAAGATTACAAAGGAAAGGCTCAAACAGGGCTACAAGTTTTGTCTTAGATTTTGATCAACTATGATTTAAACAGACCATATTAATATGAGTTTTTTTTGCCAATGACATTTTGAAAAGAAAGAAGGTTGGAAGTTTAAAAAATGAAAATGCACCTCCACAAACCCAGAAGGAAATGGTTGACACACATTTCCCACTTTCAATGAAACAACCTTGGTACTCTACATTACTTACTTGAACATTTCAACATCAAAGGCATTATAATAAAGCTTGTTCAAGTAAGGTTTAGTAGTTTACCTTGTCTTCGCTAAGGCACAAGGATGGTTCCGCGAACTGAATTGATTCAATTCAGCCTTTTCCAAAGCAAGTCATCCATAATATGAAAAGGCTCAAACAGGGCTACAAGTTTTGTCTTAGATTTTGATCAACTATGATTTAAACAGACTATATTAATATGAGTTTTTTTTGCCAATGACATTTTGAAAAGAAAGAAGGTTGGAACTTTAAAAAATGAAAATGCACCTCTACAAACCCAGAAGGAAATGGTTGACACACATTCCCACTTTCAATGAAACAACCTTGGTGCTCTACATTACTTTAGTAGAACATTTCAACATCAAAGGCTTTATAATTATGTAAACCTGTTTTGATTTGTTCGAAATTAGTTGGGCATTATCAATCTGATTTCCAAAGTTTCTTTCTCACCGAAACAAAAACTATGTAATTAACATCTAAGATTCATGTGTACTAAGGAAGGCTTTGAAGTTTCCCATTATGAATTTGACCTTCCACACATCGTTAACCGACCACCACTACTAATTCATTCGCCTCAACTTTCTGCAATACATAAATGCGCAACTTTAATTTCATACCATTTCCTTTCAAAAAACCATCTCCTCTACCGTCATAATTTCTCTTGCCTCGCTTTAATTTAAATGGCTTTCCGCAAATTATTACTTGCTCCTCTACAAAAACTTCTCTGTACCAAAGCAAATTATTCCTTAATTAAACTTAGAAAATCCGTACAAGCTCAAGTAGTCAGACATAAAAGGAAAAACCTGTGTAGTGAAATTTCATTTTCCATTCTTCGAAAGAAAATAGCACACTCGCACACACACCACCATGATTTGTACGTTTCTTGAAACGGAGAGATCCCATTTATGCATTTTGCATACACATAATCACTCTCTACTATGTATATACACCCAACTCAAGCTCAATACATTTTTTTCTGCTCCGAGCCGAAAACATTATTGTACCAAGGTCTGTAATTGCTTAACTTTTTCTCCTTGGGCGAGCATCTTCTAAAAAATATATATAAGAATGCTACCCGTACACACCCGCCAGCCAACAACCAAAGTGAAAGAACTGTCATGTTGAAAATTATGCTAAAAAACGCATACATTTTCTCAAACTGTTCCGTCGTAAATCCTGTGAAGAAAAATACCTTATGTATATTTATTACTGAAAGAAAAACTTTCCCAATTCATGTTGCTCTTTTTTTATGCTCAAATAATGTATGAATGTGGGGGCTGTCAGAGACACAAAACGTTCCTTTTCCTGCCATTTTGCTTATATATTTTTTGCGTGTGTCTAATTAATGTCCCGCTACTTTCTCATTTTTTTAGTAGATAGTGTTTCCTCCACCACAAAAAATTACTGTAATTGCGTGCACCAAGCAATACACCAACACACCATCCTACTCAAAAAAATAACCTACCTGTAAATACGGTCGTGTCAAAAATATTATAAGTAAAGGAGCTTTTTTTCGCAGCCACACACACTCACTACACACACACCTTTGCGGTTGGTTGTGGCGGGATTGTCACGACTAAAAATGAACGATCGTGACTGTGTGCTCCATACTATTTACCCCTGTTGCCTATTACAATTGCCTGGTAAAGGTAAAAGTGAGAAAAAGCCAACTTTCTCCACGCTTTTCTATTACCTTTTAACCTTATAATTCCTCTGTGGTCTGGAAACAAAAAATTACTGTAATTGCGTGCACCAAGCAATACACCAACACACCATCCTACTCAAAAAATAACCTACCTGTAAATACGGTCGTGTCAAAAATATTATAAGGGAGCTTTTTTTTCGCAGCCACACACACACCTTTGCGGTTGGTTGTGGCGGGATTGTCACGACTAAAAATGAACGATCGTGACTGTGTGCTCCATGCTATTTACCCCTGTTGCCTATTACAATTGCCTGGTAAAGGTAAAAGTGAGAAAAAGCCAACTTTCTCCACGCTTTTCTATTACCTTTTAACCTTATAATTCCTCTGTGGTCTGGAATCGTAATGGAGACACACTCACGCAGACATTCAACAATAATGCTTCATCAAACTAATGTGAGCGATTTTTCCTCTTTTCTGCGAGTGACTGCCTGTTGGTTCCGGTTATTATTGCGAAAGGTTTGTGAGCACAAAAAAATATTTCTCTGCTTCTTTGCCCCAACTCCACTTTCTCTTCTGTGACAGTTGCATCATTCATTTAAAGAAGAAGGAGCGGCGCCATTTTCGAAGTATAACTTTTTCTTCTTTCTCTCTCTCCACTTTTTTTCTATTTGTTCGTTGTTGGTATTCAAATCATATTTCGTTCAAAGAATATATTTTACCGTGCATTTCCAAAATGAAGGATATATATGGAGCAAGACAGGTTTTTTTCCTTATGGAATCTATTCTTAAATTGCGCGACTTTTTCCCGTGTTATAGCACATGGTGCGAGCGTGGGCCATAATATTTGTGTGCATTATTGACTCGTTCGTAAAAGAGTGGAAACTTTCTCTGGGGAATATGTATTTCTCCTTTTTTCTCTTTGAAACTCAAGTCTTCAAACCAGAACCTTTCTGTAAACTCTTTTACCTTATTATTTGCACCTATCCAGATGAGAGTGGATTGCTCGAAATGAAAGACACCAAAGCCATGGTTGAGTATGTAATATGTAACCTCCCAGGATAAAAAAAAGTGAACCATTCAATTTTACAAAACTGTTCGCGTACTACACACTTGACAGTAATACCGGAGGGAGCATGTGACAACAATGGATGCATATTCAGTTTTACTACTGACAATGCTACTACACATGTGCACATTGTCTGCTATGTCCACGAATATATATTTGGAACATAACCCATTTCGTATCAACAACACAAAATGTTGACAAAAAAATGTAGCTAGAAAAATTGTGAAGACAAAATGGCAAGAAGAGGATAAAAAAATTTGTGTATTAATATACCTTAATATTCCTGGTAATATCGGGAAGAAGTGGAGCAAGTCTCTTGAGCACACAGAGAGTCGAGGTAAATGTCATAAAAAGGAGAAAAAGGCCTTTCATAATGCAGACCTTCATTAAAGGACTTGGAT
>JAHZNF010004445.1:0-11160 GCA_027744215.1 Troglopedetes dispersus
TTTAATGGGTAAAAATGGGTTTTAATGGGTAAAAATGGGTTTTAATGGGCAAAAACGGGTTTTAATGTAACGCTATACAAATCTTCACATCGCCCCATGCACTACATTATGCTCAAAATGCCCCATTTACTCAATGCATTACTCAATGCCTCCCATTTACTACATGTTAATATATTTTTACCCGTTTTTACCCACCTCTCAGAATCTTGGTGGGTACGGGTAAAAATGGGTACGTACCCACTTATTTTTCCCCACTAGGCCTTTCCTGTTTGAAAGCATTTTTCCAATTGAAACCTGGTTGATGATCGAACGGAACAAGTGTATATATGACCTTTTATAAGTCCAGCAGTGGTTTGTATCATATATGATGATCGGGAATGACTGTGTGACACCTTCCTCTCCACAGCGACGCAAGTCTTTCGATCGTGCCACAGATATGGACAATCAAAGATACAAAATACTGTTTAAATTAAGGATGGGTACTGAGAATCTGAGAATTGATGGAGAAAGTCGTGAAAGGGATTATGAAAGAATGATTATTAAAAAATACGCATTGAACACTGACAGCCAACACTGGCGGCTGAAAATCTCCGATTGATCAGAAAATCTGCACGCAGATAACCTAAACCATGATAAAGTATTTGTGAGTGCTCAGAGTTATGTGAGCTCTCATTCTCGGCAGCAAAAATGCATAGATCGAAATAAGTTTGACAAACCACGCTTGAACTTAAAACTACGTATAACCGACAATTTGCTGATGTCAACCTGACACAAGACAAAAACAGTGTGATATTTAATGATGGAAATACGTACCTAATGTTACCTTACATATTTAGATGCAGTAAAACCAGTGGCCCACGATCGATATAGTGGAACCTTGGGTATAATGAACCATTTTCTTGTCGCCCGGCTTGTTCGTACTTATCATATGTATAAATATTGTGATATAGTGGACTGGGATATAGTGGAAAAGTAGATATTATGGACGTAATTTTTAGGTCCCAACAGCTTGTTTACATGGGCTGTAGTGGAAATTCGCATTCTCTACGTAAATTATTTTGTATTTCCATCAGCGATGGAGCGTTGGTCCACGATTTAGAGAAAGTTGAAAAGATTGGGTTAGCTAAGTATGACAAAATTCTGCAAGCAAACAAGCATTACTGATTTCTTCTCTCCTAAATAATTGTTATTTCTATACATAATAATGGGGCTACCATTTACATCCTTTCATGTGGCTCTCTTGTGCATTATCTATGTGTATGAGATAAATAGTAACATGGTTTTATAGTGGACGACTCCACTATATCTTATATAACTGTAACTAATGAGGATTGATTTCATATCGCCGTTCAATGTCCACTATATCGAAGTTTTACTATATGCAATTTTCAGGAGTCGCCAATTTATTTGGGATGGGGTTGCTCGGTCCTGGACAAAATCTAGCATCGTCGCTTACAGCAGCTCTTGCTCCCACTTTATTACAATCTTCAGCTTCCACCACGGTGTCAGGCAGCACACCAAAAATTAAGATCACGGATGAAAATGATAGGACTGTGTCCGTAGCCTCAGACTCATCGCGACTCATGGATACAGGTACGATTAACAAGGAATTATAAACGATCATAAATAATCCTTTTCAGTTTACAACCATATAGATCTAGCTTGCAAAGCTTGATTCCACTCTTTTGCAGTGGATGGAGGCGATGGAGCAACCCAACCGCTAGTCCGTCCTTCTACTCCTGTCGCCGGCCCTTCGAACTTCAGAGCAGTTGAAATTTGTGAATCCGATACTGATGTAGAGCAATCAAATTCGGCCACAAGTGCAAGTGGATCAGGAGGTTTGGCTCGACCCGGGAGTCCAGTCTTTCCTAGACGAAAGAGCAGTGGATCCAGTGTTCCACGAGGAACAGAATGCATGCCCAGGTCGCGGTTAGCACTAAATAGGAAAGATAGTGGGCCTGGGTCAGACCCAGACAAAGAAATCAGAAAGAAATCTCTTACCTGGGTCGAACCGGAGAAGGAAGGAGCATGTCTCAAAACGGATGCTGAAAAATCCGTCTTTGAAAAACGACGAGCTTCGAGAAAATCATTCGATTCTGGTCCACAAATTCCGTCTACAACAGAAGCTGACAGGTTTGATACGCAAGGATTTTTATAAAGTGGAGGATATGCATGCATAAGAGACCTTTTCTTGTTACCTAGTATAAATCCAACAACTCACATTAGCCATAAACTCCAATACTAGCGACTATAAGCACATTTTTCACCATGCTCAGTCTTTGCTTTGCACAGTCATAGTCAGTCGTAGAATCCGCAACGTTTGTTTGTACATAAGTTAACTTACGTTACGTGCCATGAATAAATGGAGGTAATTTTTTCCGATGAAAGTACAGCATTTTTGGGGAAAATGTCTTAAATCGTTTGTTCCAATCACGAACTTTTATCACACTCTTTATACTAAAAACTCACGATTCGAATCTTTCTGGGGAAGCTTTATATAAAATTATTTGTCGAAATATTCGTGAAACTGCTGATATATGAATCCATCCAAGTTACAGGGTGTTGAAAGGCATTAGTGATGTGATCACGTAGTCTAGTCGGTTACCAATTTACTTCTTATTCTTATTTATTAATACTATGTTGGTCTTCAAGTAAAGCCCGGCCCTTTTCCTATCTGAAAGCTGCTCCTAGTGTTTGCAAATTATTATCTATCTTCTCACGATGTTCAAGCTAAATACATAATGAACGTATGTACATAAGTGTGAATTTCCGTCTTGTTAATCATAATCCCTTTGTTCAACAGGGCTTCCTACCGTGGCGAAGCACTCTTGACTGCTGGTGGAGGCCAGGATTATACGTTGCAGTCTATTTTGTCGCACATAGCATACGTCAACCAAACTGCTCTAGATTATCGCTTAAGCAGGAAACTATCCAGAAAAAATCAGGTTTGTCAATTCAAATTTTTTTCAACTTTCCACTCGAACTCTAAAAGCAGAGATGGATAAGCATAAAGTGTGTGCTAAGCAAATAACCCGCAGCTTTACTAATTTTATTGTGGTGTATTTTTTTAGGTACACAGAGTAATTAAGTACACATCACTGACTGCGTTGCTCGGGTCTCTTCTCTGTATTATGGAACTTATACGCATTCTCAGTCCGTACGGAATGTTCGCTTCAACCACGTCCCCTCCCACACCTTGGCCATGGTTCGCACTACAAACCTTGTGCCGGTTGGTGGAGATTGTGATGGGTGCGACAGTGGCTAATATAACGAAACAACCCGTTACTCGTCCGCCACATTATGCGTACTCATTTAGACATAAGCATCACCGGGAATCTCTGTACTTGTAGATGTTTCAAATGATACAAACAATTTCCTGTTATGTACCTACTTAAATATTGTGTGTCCCTCAAGATGGGCTCGAACTCTGGTAGCTGAGAAACTGATTTAAGGTATTTATAAGTTATATGAGACGGAGTAAAATATTTCTATTCCTAACTGCAAAGACATTAGAAGGTACAATGTATATAAAATAATATACGCCTTCTAATATATTTGCGGAACTGAATCATCAGGTAGGTTGGTACATTCATAATTGGAAATTGGAATAACCATACACATCTTTTATGAATATCAGTAGTTCCAAGTAAAAATGCACTTGCATTGTATACTTGTTCTAACATAATTTGTTTGTAAGGTTTATGTACACCAGCAAAACAAGAAGCTTCTGCCAAAAGTGATTGTTTGTGATATATGGTACTGAAAACTTGTCACGCTATGAAAAATTTCATTTTTAGACTCAAGAAAATAAAATTCAGGTGTTTTAAGTTGTAATTTTATGACATCACTGTTAAAATGGCAATGTATTTATGTGAGTGGTGAACACAACAGATGAAAATTTATGAGAATTCAAAGGTAGTAAATACACACGAATATATGGATGTTTCGATATGCTGGATGGGAACCTCACAATAACTATGTAATTAATGCCTAATTCTCTCTTTAAGATACATATTATGCGAGGCGACCAATTATGAATGGCCAGTTCAGTAAACGCTTGTTGTGTCCGGTCATAACATAACTGACTTTTAGCGACACACATGACATGGGTAAACATATATAAAAAATCTTTACAAGAAAACTATCAACAACATTCAATTGCACATTCTTGGAAATGTAACAAGTTATAGCTATGATGCTGGGCGGAAAGACTGAATAACAGATAACTTAAAGGATCTTATCTCGGGAAGTCACAGGAATGAACATAATTGTGCAAAGTCAGCACTTAAATAAATAAATATGATTGCGAACAAAACAATACAATAGAATAGGCAAAAAACCGACACTTCAAAAGCCACCACACTAATCCCGTTGTTAAAAACATTTCATGATTGGGTTGTATAAAGATTTACATAGAATTGAAAGGCAGATAATGAAAGATAGTCTAGTGTTTTGTGAATACAGATTAAAATAGTTAATACCTGAGTAAGATTGTCAATGGGGAAAACCTTGAGTTGAGCTTTTTTAGTAATAGTAATAGTAATAATTATTAATTCAATTAAGCAGAGTTACCTAATATTACTTCAATGAACCATCACAGAGATCAGATATACCGTGTGCTATGCGATTGATTAACCACTAACAGTCCATGATATTTTTTAAAAATAATTCAATTCACAATTAATTAAATTAATGCGCCTGACTTCTGTTAACCATTAATAATTAATTTTAATCCATGAATTAAATTGATTTCGACAGATAATTTGCATTCCGAAATGCGGTTTAACCCACTAATACTCAATGTTCAGTTAAAATTTGTCGTCATCGGTGCGGTTCGCTATAATTTGATCGCAATTGAATTAACAATTAATTTTGAATTTAAAACTCAATTAAATTAATAATCGTCCAATTGGGTAACCCTGCGATTAAGTTAGTTACCAATGTATGTACCTCTGCTAACTGAACACTAAGGTTATTGGCCTTTTTTAGCCATGGATGAGTATGTAGAATATCAGTCAGTAAGCCCTGGATGCACACAAAATTATGTTTTATACAAAATTCAATCCGTGCTCTTTTGCAGGGCCGCTCTCCGCTCTCCATAGTAAATAAAATTCAAAGTGTCTGTGGTATATCTCCTCGAAATAACATACGAATAAAGAAGTAACAAGGCTTATGTAGAGGACATGGACCACTTGATTTTAGTGAGGCGATGGAAGACAATCTCGAAAAACTGAATCTGGAAAATCCGTCTGTCAAATTCTACAAATATAGGCAACTAATGATACTACAACAGATAAGTTTTTAATACAATATCGGCTCCCTGATAATATATTGTCGAAATCAACGACATTCACGGCGATTCTCTGTGTTGAATAGGCGATTAACATCCTGAACTAATTGTAGAAAATAAGGAAAGAGCAGCAGGAGGATCTTGAAATGAGTCGATTCAGCATACTAAAATTTCATCGCCCCACAATCAAAACTTCTTAGGTCGAAATAGATTTTACAATGGTGAAACTTAATTTATGGTGTTCAATCTCGTTGGTTAAGCCAGGTATTTACATATACATATATTTACCGACCGACCGGGTCATCATATGTTCCGATTTTTTTAAAGTGATCGTAAGCTGGTGTTGTCTTACTTTCCCCGCTTTTCGAACATTGGCAGTGCCAAATTAGTGTTAACTAACCCATGTGTTGTGTGCTCTAACCTGATTTTGTAGGAAAAAATATTATTACGGTATTTATAAGGGTTATAAAAAATATCAACGCTACAATTCTTCCGTGAACTACATACATCAACTGTCTCGGTCGGTAGTTGGTCAATATTATTATTATTGTTAGGTTATGTTCTTTTGAAGATAAAAGGCCAACAGTTGGCTATTGCATTGCTGAAACACGCAGTGCTGGTGGTATAAGATATTTTCGACTTGGAATATGACCTCTTGTTATTCTAAGGCGTAGGTAGCATATTACTTATGTATTTTAAAATGGTGTCAGTATTACACATTACAACAGTACGTTTATTATCATTTTTTGTTATATTAAACCGGTGTGATATTAAGTTTGGTTGCACTGTATAATCACATACATATGATATTATTAAAGTTAACTCGAACAAAAAAAATTAATACACATAATATGCATGTTGTCCATGCCGTGGAAAATAGTTCTTATGTGAAAAAACTGACGTGAAAGTATACACGCTTTTTAATCAATAACTTAGAAAACGCTTTGTTTTGAGTCTATATATAATTAACTGAATAAATGCAATGAGCTGAAACAATTATTTATGAAAATATAAATCGTTCAGTCACAATTTATATCTAGAAAACTTGTTATCAAATTTTTAAACCTCAAATCTGCTCAAGATTCGAGTTGCTCCAACTCAATTACATCTTCAGTATTCAGCTTGTGAATAGGTTTGCCAAAGTGGTCACGGATGCTACTGAGAACTTCCATTGCCTTGGAGCTGTCAACCAAATTGATGGCGATGCCTTGTTTTCCAAATCTACCTGTTCGGCCAATGCGGTGAAGGTAGGTCTCACAATCGGCTTGATGATTCATGTCAGTCGGAAGATCATAATTCACCACTAAGGTTACTTGCTCCACGTCAATTCCTTTAAATATGTTCACAATAAATCGACCAGATTTAGAACGAGCGACAAAATTCGTCACGTTATGGTATACATATGTAACATTGCTTTGGTTAAACACTGGTATCAAACGAAAAGAGTACAAGTCCAATAATTTACTGTATGCAATAATATGTACCTCTTGCCATAACATTAGTTGTAATTAATATTTTTTCATGACTATCTCGGAAACGATTAAGGACATCAATTCTCTGGCTGACATCGAGTTCCCCGTGGAGCAGAGCGACAGAATGACCGTCTTTCGTTAGTTTAGTTGCCAGCCAGGTGGCAGTTCGACGAGTCTGTATTAAAAAAGTACAAAAGATTTTGTATAGAAAGCAGCGCCAAGTAGTCCCGCTCCCGCTAATACACTTTCCAAAATTTTATGAAAAAAATTCTTAGTTAAGGCACGCATAATACCTACCTGGCAGAATATCATCGCACCACCCACAGTTATAAAACCATAAATTGTGGCAATCGCTTTATACTTGTCTTCTGGAGAGTTACATTCGATATAATATTGCTTTATATTATCAAGGCTCTCCTCTTCCCGTTTGAGTTTCATCACTGTTGCGTCAGAAATCATTTTTTCTGCAAACCCCATTACATCTCTATCATACGTCGCAGAAAATAACATTTTCTGACACTCCTTCGGTAAGGCCCTAAAAAGATTAAAAACTTTGAAAGTTACACATGTGCTCAAAATTTAGACGACAGCGATGGACAGGAAAATTACACAATAGTAATAGTATAGCTATGAAACGGTAAAAGAGATTTATTTACCTGTGAATTTTTATACTTTGATCGTGGTAGCCTTGTGTAGCGATCATAACGTCTGCTTCATCTAAAGCAAAAACCATTATTTTTCCCAGGTCAAAGCAACGCGTTCGAAAAGCCCAGTCGGTTACTTTCCCCGGAGTTCCAATAATAATATGTTCCGTCAACTTGGTTCCTTGTGGTACTACATTAAACCAAAAATGTACAAGTAACATCTGATGAGTTCAAATGAGTGAATGCGAAAAATAACATAGTTTAATTAAAAAATAAATAATAATTTGCTGAATACTTAAGGAGATAAGGCGCACATTTACCTGTCTCTTGGAATTTGAACCATTATGCAAAACATAAATACTAACTAGTATCAGTTACCGACATGCTACATAAGCTATGGGATCTTGTATAGAACATAGGATTCGCTTAAAAGAATTTGTTCGTATGATGATTACATTCAATGGTCTGTTGTATATAGTCTGTGGGGCTCACTAAACCATTATATATGCATTAGTTAACTAACACTAACATGCTACAAAGTAAAAATAGGGTCCTCCGAGTCCTGTGTGAGTGAGACAAACAAAAAAATCTTCGTTAAATGCAAATGCAACATACGGTTCACTCAGGAGAATAGGTAAGGCCGATTCTTGAATCCTGGAAGGAGCATTAAATCCCATATCGTAGACTCCTTTCTTCAATTCAGGCCGCCTGAAACAAAAAATTATTATTATTATTATTATTATTATTCTCTTTATTAAAGACCACTCTTGCACAATAATTGTGTCAGTAAAGTTTTTTTCATTTCGTATCCAGAAACCTTGTTTAACTTATTGGGATAATTGATCATTCATACAGTATACAGCCCGTGATTCTGATCTTATTACTGTTACTACTACAACTACAAAAACAGTTAGTACTTACAATGGCAGGTCTTCAAACGAAGTAGCTGAGAATAACGGCGACGACGGATCCTTTTGAATAATTTCCAATTCTTTTGAAGACTGAACGAGCTTGGTACGAAGTAACTTTGCCCGTGATTCTGATCTTATTACTGTTACTACTACAACTACAAAAACAGTTAGTACTTACAATGGCAGGTCTTCAAACGAAGTAGCTGAGAATAACGGCGACGACGGATCCTTTTGAATAATTTCCAATTCTTTTGAAGACTGAACGAGCTTGGTACGAAGTAACTTTGCCCGTGATTCTGATCTTATTACTGTTACTACTACAACTACAAAAACAGTTAGTACTTACAATGGCAGGTCTTCAAACGAAGTAGCTGAGAATAACGGCGACGNGTCTTCAAACGAAGTAGCTGAGAATAACGGCGACGACGGATCCTTTTGAATAATTTCCAATTCTTTTGAAGACTGAACGAGCTTGGTACGAAGTAACTTTTGCAGCAACGATTTCTCGCTGGCAGAAATGTCCTGATCTTCAGCAGATGTTGCACTACCCTCACTGCCTGCCTCTTTAATATTCACCACCTCTGCAGGGGCAACACTTCCCGGTCCATTGTTTCCAGATAATGCTATATTTTCCACCTATGTACATAGCACGTACCATGCAGGTCAGGTAACAAATCAGTCAACGGAAGATCCAGACAAACAAGATAAATTCATACATATACTTAGAACAAAATAAAATTGCTGACCTGTTCCGACAAGGCCTTTTCTTGCTGCGCAGCCGCGTCAATCCAATTGGAAAATTGGCTCGCCATTCTGTAGACTAACAGAGAAGAGAGAAGATGCAATAAAATAATAAAAATAAATCATCCCACTGTGTGACCTACCATTTAAAATATCGACCAATAACCAAACTACCAACCACAAATGTTGAATGCGAGTTTCAAGAGTAACAAGTAAAGAGAAACTTTCAAACTTTCTACTCTCTAACTCTTCCGTCTAGTCACTACTACCATTATAAGTCTGATGTGAATCAATTGCACCCAAATTATGAAATACCCATGCAATTTTAAAGTGATTCAAACTTAAATTAATTGTAACTTATAACATGTAATGCATACTCACATTGAAAGTCAGGTCGAGCAAGAATGCTGACTGAATGCGTTTCTAGTTCCCTGTTGTAAGTTGCAACTATGCAAATGTAATTTAAAAAGGTAGTTTCTTTTAAATTAATTTTTAATTTCGAACTTCCTTCCTCCTGTTTTAAAAAAAGAAACAAAACTCTGCCTTCATCCGCTCGCTCGCGCTCAAGGTGAATTATTAAGATTGGAAAATTGAAGAAAAAAACCACACAGATGACAGATTTGAATTATGGGGATTGGCGATGAGTGCTAAGTGCTCACCACCAAGTGACCAAGTCAATGAAAGTGCGACAAGTGTCAATTCCAAGATAAGACTACTGAATTGAAAAAATTCAATCTACACAGTAAAACACACACAACGCACTCCAAGACTCCAAGCCAAGATTGGATACGCCGGTGAATGCGTTTCATCTTGGCAATCCTATCTCACGTCATGTTATGTATCTAGTTAGTGATAAATAATTCCAAATGGCCGCAAAACCGGCGACCTACAAGTTGCCCCAGAACGTTACTTTCTGCATGTATAATCATGTCGGTCAGCCCAGCCGCAGTCACAAACATAACGTAAAGTAAATACACAAACGAGCAAAGTACAAAAAACATAATGATATTATTCAACATACTAATTTAAGTATGTATTTATTATTCAAAACTTCACTTCACAACTTCATTATCTTGGTTTTCTTTCGCCACTTAAATTACACTTCGTGATGAGTTTAGTAGTGCAGTGATATGACTGATTGATGATGATGAAATGAAATTGATGACTATGACAGCACCCACCTGCGTTATAAGTAAAATTATTAGCGTGATATTAGTGTGGCGATTCACCAGTCCCTAATTTGCATAAAATATAATGTGGGAATTTGCATAAATAAATATAGAAACGAGATGTTTTAAATAAGTATCCAGAGGATAAAAAAATCTACTCCGTGTATTATAATAATGCAGTAGAGCAATGCAGAGTTGCACGGCGGCGGACGAGTTTATGTATTTACAGTAACACAATGAGGGGTGGTGGTAGAAACTTTTTGCTAACTGATGTGACGAGACGAGAACGAAGTCAGGGGACAGGTGAAGTGAGTTATAATAATATTAATAATTATAAATAGTCACCACCAAGCCACCGCGCACTGCAGCAGGTCTAGATTATCTTAGAATTTTAATTGTGATGACCCGGTTGGCTTAAATTACTAACTATTGAGTCGAGTCCAGCCCCAGCAGGTGATGTAATTAGCTGAGGCGGATATCGTTCGCTTTGTTTTGGTTAAAAAACAAGGAGTAAATCAAGTGTTGTTTGCTCAAAATAATGGCAAGGTGCAAAGAAGAGTTTGTGAGTTTGCTGGAATGCCCGATCTGTTTTGGTGTTCCGGATGGTGAAGTTTACAACTGCGAGAATGGTCACAGTATTTGTGCAGCTTGTCGGAAGCAAGTGGAAAAATGCGGTTTCTGCTCTTCGCTGTATACACCTTCAAGAAATTTCGCATTGGAGTCAATAATATCTTATTTGCACAAATTTGGAATAACCATCGATTGTGGAAAGTCAGCATCCTCCAAGCACATTTTCCTTTCCACCTGTGTTTATAACTCAGAAGGATGCCCAAAAGTGTTGCCGTCATATGAAGTTGATGAGCACGCTGCTGCATGTCAGTTTAGGTATTATTTTCTTAATTAACACGTTTACGTTTAGTATTTCAGTATTTC
>JAHZNF010004446.1:0-30032 GCA_027744215.1 Troglopedetes dispersus
CCGGGTACTTCACCTTGGCTTTCGCTTTCTTCATTTTTCAATCGTGACATAATATTTTTTGCAGGATTGAATACTCCAAATGTTTGCGCGTTGCATACAAAACATTTTTGGGATTTCTTATAGTGTTGAAGTGCACATTTTTCACAAAAATAGTGCATACATCTATAAAAAACGAAAACACTTGTAAGAATAGATACTAAACAATTTTGCGGTTGACATGAGCTATTTCATTGAATTTCATTACTCGGTACATACTTGGTTACCACAGGGTCCTTAAATGACTCTCTGCAAATGAAACATTTGAAAGGAAGTTCATCGTCTGAATCTGGAATTTCATACTTATCTGCGTCTTCATCCTCCCTTCCGTATCGTCCCTCGGCCATTTCACGTTCAATTTGCCAACCTATAAAAATAATGGGAATTTTGTAGATAAAACTCATGACTTTTAGCAACATGACAAATTAAACTTTGTATCCAGTTCAACATACACGTAAATATAAAATATTATAAAGTATGTTCTCCTTACCAAATTTATAATCACTCCTATCATGCAAGAACTTACAACTGTCTGAAAAAAAAAACAAATAAAACGTGGTTACATGTTACTCACTTCACAGGAAAAGGGTAAGACATCTTCAGTTGTTAAATAAAGTCTTTCCAGTATTTATTATTGTAGTTGGTCCGTTCCCCACTTTTTGAAGACTCAAAGTAAACGCCTATTCGACTTTTTGATCCATGTTCTTCTTCATCGGAAGAAGATGAGTCCCTAGATTTTAATTGATTTCTAACTCTTCGTCCACCACCAGTCTGCAACAACCCAATGAAAAACAAACCCAATCAGAAAGAATTTAGAAACGGAAACTATGAAGGGTAACACTGGGGAAAATTACATAAAAAATATAAGGCAGAAACACAACAATTAATTGCATAAAAGATTTATATAATTGATAATCAATCTAACACTTACGGATTGCACCATTGGATTTGATCGCCTTGCTCGTTTCTCCGTTCGTAAAACCCGTGTTTCGTCTTCACTACTACTGGAGGAAGCTAAAATTAATTAAATTATTACAAACTCCTTTAGTCATCATTTTCGTAGTAACTACATTCTACAAATACGATTTATTTTTTACTATTTTTAAAGAAGCAAGCATTACAGATCTCGCAAAGACAAACAAAGAAAAATTCATCTATTTTTTAGTTTGATAAAGTTCTGTCCGTACAAGAATCACTGGGGGGCTTTTCTTCGCGTTTCCTTGCATTCTGTTGACCTGCTGGTCTTGCGCGTTTCTTGAAGGTAAAGGTACATGAAGGACCTGGCGCAGGATCCCCGTCCTTTTTATCCGACATGTCTTTAGCTGTTGCCAAAGCTGTCACCAGAAAGTTGAATTTCAAACCGATTTAAAACTTACACTTTCTTTCTTGTCACTTGCCAGCCAAGACACCTTCACCTGCACCTGACCTGAGACAATAACTTTTTCCCGTCAAACAAAAGTGATAAATTAAAACAAACTTTGCCTCTAAATTCCCACTTTTATGTTAAAACAGCTAGAAAAAGGTGCTTTTACTAAAATGCAAAAAACCTTTTAATGACAAATGATTTAAAATACATATTTTATTTGCACTAATAAAACATCCTTCCTGCAACCAAAACAAATAGTTTCTTTCGCGCGAGTCTTCCATTGCCCCGACTCCAACTTTGAGTACTTTAAGAATAGCATTGGTATAGAGGGAACGTCAATGAACAAAGATTATAGCTACTATTTTATAGTTTAGTTGGAAGATTGAAACAGCATTTCCTTTACCAAACTGAGAAAGTTTAAAATTTTCACAAGAGCATACGGGATGTAAAGCAATCTCTGAAGCAGAGTTAAATCTCGGTTTTGTAAAATAAGATGTCAGCAAATCAAGAAGAATGTTATAGTTTTTACATTTTAATTATAGGCATTTTATTTGCGATATGTCTAACCTACCCATATTTATCATATAAGCATAATAGTTCTTCGCGTAACAGGACACCCGTAATGCTACATTTTATTTCTCAGAGCCATCATGCCACCATCATCATGCAGTTCCTGAATTTGATGCATGCATCAGGGATGACAATTATTTATTGCAGTAAAGTAAGTCGACATAGTAAACGAAAAAAGAAATTGCGTCTGGTCAGGATTTTTTCTGGTGTATAGCGGGCAGCTTTTTTTTTGTTCTTTTAAAGCTTTCATTATCGGGCCCCAATCCGTGCTACCATTTAAAATCGTGAGCCCATTCATATTGGACATCTGCTGCTCCCAAAGAGTTTAAGGATAGAGCACCTGCAAATGCTACATTTTTGTGCCCTCTGCGTTCCGCATCCATGCTTCTTGTGTCGACGTACCCAACTACCCAACATTCATCCTTCCTTAATGCTCGGGTTATTTCGAGACAAGGGTGCATTTTTTGTGGTCAAAACAATGAAAAATAAACCATCTGCCTTGCCTAGGTTATGTAATTTAAATCTGAAAAAAAAACTTGTATTTCATTATCGAAAGGAAATTACTGTGAGCAAATGCAAACTCGTCGCCGGCGGAGTAGAATAGCGGAAAATATTGTTACTCGTATTTTTTAAAACCTTTGCAAACCGTAGTTCTTTTCCTACTACAACTAACTTAAAATTGTTTATGATCATATTCATCACATCATATCATCCTGATGATTCATGCAACTTCTTGGTCGTTCGTGCACAACAGGCATTTTCTCCCCTCCTCACAAAAGGAAATACAAGTAATAATAATAATGAACATTTTGTTGAAACTCGTCAATGCGAGTGTTACATAACGAAATGGATGTGCTGGTGATTTTTAGCAGGTACGGTTTCGAGTCTTACACAAGGGTTGTTTATGTGTGATGCAGGTATTTCACAGAACCACATTATTTACCCTTCTCATTATTTATGTGGACAGGCGGTGTGGACACAACTCATGCGCATTTTTTACTTCCCCATCACGTACATAGGCTGCACGCATTACTTTTTATGCACACTTTTCTGTTGTCTGCGTAGTATGGTGATGCAAGAATCGGATGAGCTTGATACTGTGGTACAGTAAAAAATAACACCAATAATGACTTCCATATTTACAATCTTCATCAAAACAAGGCCAAAAATGCAGTCATTAAGCATTTGTTTTTAAAATGGCACATTTTAATTTCAATGTTAGTCATACTTACAAAACTAAAGCCTATAATTATTGGTTGCACCAAATATTGACAAAGATAAGGAAATAACCGCGTGCCTAATTAGCATACAACTTAAATGTAAGCCTGGGCCCAGCCTTTCTTGAATAAAAAATAAGAGAAAAATCTATTCATGAATGCAAGTTTACACATGAAATGTTCAAGTGGACCTTAATTGTACCTAACCTTATATGAATGTTCACGTAAGTCCTTGTCACTACGGCGGAGAAAGCTTATTTTACAAGTCTCTAGCAGCAGTTTTATAAAAAGCTTCATTCATAATATTTTTTAACGTGAAGTAAATGGAGATACGTATGGTAAATTATGGAATTGTGTGTGATCCCAGTACTTAGAAGGCGGAAAAGGAAAAGAGGGGTTAAAACTTTTTTCATGAAAATGTAAGAAACGTGTGCATGTAATAATACGCTAAGAATATTGACCGTACATCTTAGCACCATGTTGTTACTTTGTGACCGTGATGGATTCATCAACGCCAGCTTGTCTCAAGTCATACATCCATATATTGTGGTGGGTACATAGAGCGCTAGAAACTTTTTATGGTTTGTCTACTACAAGGTTCAATAAATACAGACTTAGAACATGGTGGATGATGATGATGGTATAGCAGGTTATGGATTTAGTTGAAGAAGTGGATAAAAAGGTTCCTCTCAAATATTATTACTACTTTTATGGTTGCAGCATGATTATTATGGTGCGTAGTGTGTGTGTGTGTGTGCAAAGAAAGAAAACCATCCAAATCCAATTCATTCGACCTCTCGTTTTTACTTCGTTAACAAATTCTCTCTTTCTTTTTTGTCGATGGCGATGGATGATTGTGAATTGGTATATATGTTACGTGCATCGCCTTTTATAAAAGCATCTACCTACATACATATATGAATATTATAGTAAGTAGCTTTTTTAAGACTGGCTGCTGGCTCAAAAAAGTACTGACAACAATAAAAACAGAAAAGGACACGAATATGCGTCAGGCCAAACGAGTGTGTGCATGTAGTTTGCTTGATTTTTTGTTCGAAACTTTACTTATTACGGAGTTGCACATGTAAATGTTAGCACACATCTTTGTAGGTAAATGAAGACATTAGTTCTACAGCAGACCTACATAGACACTTAAAATGTATGTGATTATATTTAAAACGTAGGAAAAAGTTAAAACTCTCATTACGACTATGCCTTTGCAATTTTTTTTATTATGAATGAGAGATTCAATTCCTAAAATCAAAATTAAGGAAAACACGCTTCAAAAAGTGAATCACACGGTGTAAGCATTCATGCATGTAATGTAATTACGGTCTGTCCACATTTTAAAACTCTATTTACTCTCCCATGATTGTAACGTCTTAAACTATTAAGTCTAATGTCATGTCTTGTTGTGCAAAGTAGGCCTGTAAGAGCGTACGACGATGTTAGAATTCTTAAAAGAAAAATGACTTGCACTACGATCGCACGGTGCTTTACAAGCCATTACTAACTACTAACATCAAATCCAAATAAGCAAATATGGGAATTGGGGCTTAAAGAAGTTTAGAAAAGGCAAATAAGGAACTCAGTCTTTATTTTTTACAGGTAGAATTAAGAGATGATGCTAGAGTTCCTTTTTCTTCCTTTTGTTCTCATTATGGCTGATTTTGGCTCAGCGTTTCACGGTATCATCGTATCGTCGACGTCGTCGCACTTCGAATAACAATTCAAGCAGACCATTTTCCACCCCTCTCTTTGCATCCACCACCATACGCACATAGGCATATATGTAAGTAGTTGAGTTTTGTACACTCATTTTTTCATGATTTTATCGCTTGTATCCTCATCATCAGCATGACTATAGCATGGGTTTTAAAAAAGAGGAACCAAAAAACATCCTGTGTAGGTGCGTGCTTGTTACGCTCCTTGTTCTACGGAGCCTTTTTATATTGTTGGTGATTTTTTCTGAGTCAGTTTTCAGTTCCCCTCGCTCAAAGAAGAACGAAGGACTTGACAAAACAGCGTTTCCCTTGTGAATGAGTGTTTCTAATGCCTCTCGTGCATTAGATGATGAGAGAAGCCCTATTTTTTGTAAACTAATAAGGCTCTTTTTGTGCACCCTCATTTCTCGTCCAAAAAAAGGCTACCGTGTGTGTGTGTGGTGCGTGTCCTTACGTAAATAGTATAAATTTTCCATTATTTCGCGTTTACATGTGATTTAGTTTTGCCAAATCGCCAGCACTTTGAAGTTGTTATTATTCAGCTTTGTTTGTAATATTTTTAGACTTTAGAAAAGGAAAGGACACGAGAAAGACAAACATGCGATTCTCAATAAGCGTCTCTCACGATCGCCAGGTAAAGTAATCAAACGTAAGAGAGAGAGAGAGAGAGAGAGAGAGAGGGAGATACTCCTAAAAATTGTAATCATACATTTATTGAAGTAGTGGTGGTGCACCTGGTCTTATTTACTTAACATCTCCTTTTTTTCTATCACTTCTCGTCCATTGTCGTTCGTCGTCGTCAGGGATAAAATAATATTTGCCAAGCCTGGCATAATCCAATGCAATCCAATATTTATACTTAGTAATATCTTGACACACACGGACACAAGATTATAGTCAAGCCAATAATGCCGTTTTCCCCCTGCCATTCACTTCATTATCAATACCTACAATATTTTTTAGCTAGTAAGCTCACCTACTACTTAACTGTACCACATTAGACATATGTATATAATATATGTATATTCATTGTAAATACGACAAAACAATATTTTTGCTAAATAGCAATAAAACCCTGATAAAATATGAAGATATAGTACTGCCAATAACCAAGCAGCACATGCTAACGAAGATGACGGGAAGGAGCTTTAATAATGTAAATAATATTACTGTGAAGGCCCGTCTTCTAGAGTGTTTCTTAGTTTGGTTCGCCAGGTCGCCACAAGCAAAACATACGTACCAAGCGCTTTTTTGAATTGAGAAGCGACTAGCAACCTTCTTTCTGCTGAATTCTGTTCGAATCTTTGTTGTTGTTGCAGTTGTTATGTTCATCTCTCTCTCCCTTCAAGTCAAGATGAACAAGCAAAAAAAGCAGCAGAAAATGGAGAAGCACTAGTCGATAGAGAACTCATAGTCACTCTTGTTCCTTCACCATCATTTTAGTCGTACTCAGTCTTCACTTGGAGCAGATTGTTGGAGGTTGCTGGTTGTTGTCGCATTTTTTTTTCTTTACCACATCACCTCACCATCATTAGTTAGCATTTTGTTGGTGATGTGATTACTTGAGTACATATATTCCGTGTATATTCATTTTACCTCGTTTCACAAAATAACATTGCCACAAAAGTCATATGTATATGAATTTTTTCATCATCAGCTTGAAAAAATATGGTAATAATTTAGTGTGAATCGTGATCTCTTCACCAGAGCAGAAGAATGATACAGCATTCAGAATCAGAAAAAAAATCTGTCTTTGTTGGCACCTTTTTGATTTTTGGTGTGCTTGTGAGTGTATGTACTCCATGTATAAAAATATAGACACATTTTTATTTACACTAAGTACTAACGTGTCAGATTAAAACACTATCCCTTCCAAAAGCAAATGCAGAAAAAGAGGAAAATGGCGAAAAAGAATTGAAAAGAGATAAAAATATTATTGTTGGCTTTACTTCAATTATGTCAGGGAGTGAATGTTTTAGCGTTTTGGATTTCTGAGTAAGAGTAAACTCAGCTGAAATCCTTGCCTTGTAAAAGGGCCTTTTGTTTTTTTATGATAGTTTTTCACATCTTTTGTTAGTGTAGTAGATCATTGAGAGAGGAACAAGAGAGAAGTGAACGTAACATCTCTGCAGAAACGAAGTGCTAAAGGATACGCATAATATAGAACAACGATGATTATAAAGTTTTTAAAGTGGATTAGAGATTGCTCTTTGTTCCCAATAATGATGCCTTAGTGCCTTTGCCTTGGTTCTGTGTGCGTATTACATTTGTGCACTCCATTGTTGTTGATTCACAAACGTTCTTGACTGACTTATGATATGAGTTTGCAATTTGTAAATTGTGGTATTTTTGGTTGAAGGAGTTAAATTGGAAATTATTTAAGTGATACCTTTACAATTTTATATACGACTACGACTTGTTTTTTTATTCACGGCAGCAACGAGGACAGAATACCGTGGTCTCATTCAGATTATTCAGCCGTCTTACATATTTTGAACTGTGAAGTGAACTGAATTTTCCCTTTGAGGTTTTTATCGATCGTGCAATCTCATGCTTTGGATATTGCAATAGCCTACGGTAAGAATTTACTTTTTATTGTACAACGTTAATAATAAAATGGTTTAATGTGGCGTGTGCTGTATGGACACTACTACCATTATGGCAATTTTTGGTTGGTTGGTATGTGCCAGATCTATGGTGGCTATTTTCTCTAACGAGGCACATTTTATTGACTTACTTTGCAGACATTTTTTCAAGTGTGATAAATTTATGATTAGGGAACATCATCATCAGCAACAGCATGATTCCTCCGATTCTCAATCCACAGTTTATATAGATACAACACCATTATATTACTTATGTGTGAAAATTGTGCTGATTCTCACTCCTTTTTGTTCGTCATCGATTTTTATGCCTGTAAAATTCACTGACTAAAAAGGCCAAAAATGAATAAAAATCATCCCTCATTCCATTGACTTTGAAGATGATAAGAAGGCAGACACCTAGAAGAAGGTTGTGATTTTGACACATGATATTATGATGAAGAGATGTTATAGGAAGGGGGTTGGGCAGTAAAAGGCAACATGTGTGTGTGTGCATCATTGGATTTTGTTAAATTTGAAAAAAAATTAAGCACAAATGAATAATAGAACAGGAATACTGTGGTATTGTTGTTGCTGCATGGGATCGGAAAATGGTGGAATGGAGCGACAATAAAAAACGTACAAATATGATCAAAATATTGTACACGGTCATTGTTAGACTTCTATCTTGTCAGGTGAACACAAATGTAATAATGTAATTTATGATGGGCCTTCTTTTATTCTCATCTGTAGGAGTGATAGTGCAGCGAGTGGAGTGGAACATAATGAGGAGTAAGCATCAAGCCAAAAAGAAAAAAAAATGGTAATAATAATAATCACAACGATGCGTGCTTACAAAATCATTGTATTTTGGAAGTCTCTTCAAAATGAATCATACTTCTTGTAGGCATCTTAAAAATCCTTATGAAATTACATTACTCATTTGCTATTTTAAATACATATATCTTTAGTACACCCCGTGTTCATATTTATTATTATTATTTTTGCTCTTTTTCGCGTGTGTGTTGCTTTCTTCATCATCAACAATGACTGTGGTGTTGCAGGTTGTTGTAGCACTATAACACAACGATGATTTTTCTAATGATATGCGAAGTTTTTTATATTCCCATGTCCTTCAACTTACATGACTCTTCTTTCGTTGATGTTTGGTCGTCAAAGTTGTTGCGGTGTTGTTTTTCTCTCTGTCTTGCGTCCGTTCGTTCCTTCTTCTACTGTGAAGACAATAATTTCTCCAACAAAAAAGCGAAACAGGCGTAGTACAAACGTTGAGCAAGATGTAACAAGTATTTATTACCCTTTTTGCTTCACTAGATATTTTAAAAGCTGCTTTCCTTCGTGAAAAAAAAAAGATTTTTTTGTGAATGCTTCGCAGAGATGGTACTCTCGTTGCGTGTTTTGTACCTGCTATTGCACAAGTCAACATTGTAAAACTGTGTGCAATAATAATAATACTACAACAGCTTCGTCGTCGTCATCATCATCATTGCCAGCTAACAAACAACTTGATCTTTTCTATCTAGCTTTCGTGAAGTATTTTAAACCCCAACGCAATGATGAGAGGGAGTACGCAATCCGTATGGTATGCCAGCCAACAATCTTTGCAACACGAAGTTAAAAGACTTTTAGAATTTTTTATATTTACTTGTTCTTTTCCTCATGATTGGGACGATCATGATGATTTTTTCACTAGGATATGCTTCAGAACTATGCTAGTATCGTCGTATATAGCATCATCTCAAATACATATAATCTTTTGCAAGTTTAGAGTAAAAACTGTTTTTTTTGTCAAATAAAATTCAGTCTTTTTTTCAACACAGAGTTTGTTAGTGGAGAAGTTCCGTGCTAAACCACACCATATACGATGTGCGAGCTCCATGTAAAATTCAAGAGCTTTACTACTTCGAAACCAGGAGTTTGGAGGAGTCATAAACTTGTATGAAAATGAAATGATAGTGATAATACTCATAAGTTAGAAAATACTCCAACCTGAGTGAAGACGGTGAGCATAATGTAATAATAATAATGTAATATTGTCGAGTTGAATGCATTACTTTGAGGTTTTGGATAATTTGCAGAATCATAAAAGTACATCATAGGTTTTTTAAAAGTTATATTCACTTTTTCTAACAATTGAAAAGTGTAATATGTTTTCAGAAGTGAGATAGATATTATTATTTATGATGAGAGAAGAAGAAAGCAAACAACGAAAATGCTGGGAATGTATATTTTTTTTGCTATTTGTTGTTGTAAAAACTTGCAAAAAATACATTGGGTATTGTGTTGTGCACACACCAACCAACGTCTCTGCCGTTGTCGTCACCATCATCACTATCCTTGTTATTGTCCCTTGGCTTTTGGTTAGTTCCTACTCCACTCCTGCCACATCTCATTGTTGATACGATGTTTTTCGTTGGATCGTTTTTGTTGAAAAATAACTTGCATTCGACATTCATATTCCTTTTTCGACAAAAAAGTTAACAAACAATCCATTTGCTGAAATTCATTAACATGTACAGACAGATATATATGGTCCCTCATGTGTTTTTTGATTGAGGGAAGATTCCTGATTGTGTGATAACTTCTCAGGATAAGTTCCATACAGATGTGAATCAACTTCAGCACAAATTTTCAACGCTTTAAAATATGTACACAGCCTTGTGCACATTATGCGATGCAATGGGTTGTGATTCCGCATTACATGTCTCATTTTCTCATGCACGCGTGTGTAAAATAGAAAAAGGTGCTAGATACAAGCTGAAATTCTATCAGGGATTATGCTGAAGAAGGAACAAAACGATTTATTGCAATGGTAGAAAAAGAAATTTACATCTCAAATGATATTACCTTTAATAGCACTACTTTTAAAACGATACAATAAAAAATACATTTTATCTTTATAAAGATATTTCTTCCTAAACTCGAATGCTTACCAAATCACCTTTGCATGATAAAAAGGATCTTCCTCAAAAGTATGCAGGATTATAGATTCGCATCAAGGCGAAGAAGAGCTTGCTTTTTGAAAGTTTTAAATAATAACTAAAATATGAAAAAATCACAACTCCGTTGAATGCACCAACTGGCAGGTTCATACATTTTGTGTAGGAACCAAAACACAACAAAAAATGATATTATTTATGTGATTCCGAGTATTCTGACCGCATCACGTTTTATAAGTGCATACATGTCTTTGGCAGATTTTTGGTGGTGGTAATAATAATGGTGGTTAAGGTTGTTGGCTGCAATTTTTATTTTTCATTCACTCTCAAGACTAGTAGAAGGGATCGGTTTTTTGTTTTTCTGTGGATACACGCTGCTTTATGATAATCATGCATGTAGGCTAATTTCGATTTTAACATTTCAGCTAGTAACATTAAATCTAGAACGAGTTTTCCTGGAACTGAAACAATTTTTTTTTAAATTCAGTTAAGTAAATGTTTCAGAATGTAGCTTCATTCCTAACAAATCGAACACACGTACGTTTCCTCATACTACATTATCATCCATTGTTCTGACTGAATGATTAAGTGTTTACGTAATATTTTGGATTATTTTCAAGAGAAAAAGTAATAGTAATAAACATTCGCAATTCGATATGTTGAAGAGTTTTTATGACCATTCATAAGATTAAAACCAGGTAGACCGGACAAGAATCATCATCCTTTGCTTTCAAAAATAAAAAAATCCACTGGGTAAAAATACACACATTCCTTTTCTTCAGGGTTTGATTCGTTCCATCTATTCTGCGTCATCGTAAAAAAATCCAATCCACTCAATAAAAAAACGAACCACAATGTAATAATTTTATAGTTCCTTTTCATACTTTAAAACGCAGACTCGGGTGAGGATTTTTTGAATACCTGTTTTGAGTGTTTTGACCTCTTCCTCGTGAAGCCTTTTTGTACGTACCTGATGGTACATGATCTCAGGCAGGTCGTTTCTTCTCTTCTACAGAAATTGTACACATGTACTGGTACTGGCGCATGGTTAAACAAATTCAGTGAATGCATATCCATTAATATTAGCAATTTTGTTTGGTACCACTTTGCAACTCTTTGGTTGAAGTAGTGTGATAATGAGCTTCTTACTCAATCCTGAACAGCAGCAGCATTAACTTTTTACGAAAGAAAATGAGAGCTAAAGGAAAAGTGGCCCTGGCCTGATAAATCGCTGCTACTGCAGCATATTATCACATCCTTTTTAATTAATCCACTCATCAAAAGTTTGTTTGCTAAAAAGTTCTGTGTGCAGTTCCCCGCTGCAAGTAATAATTGTACTGTTATGTTTTGAAATTCTTTGTACTGGTACACTTAAATGATATTATGACTCAGATAAATTGAGTGGCCAGACTTCTGACTGGGTAAGTGCTTAAATTACCTTCCTCCATCATTATTCATCGAAACTTGCACTGCCACTTTAGAAGAGGAGGAAAGCGCTACTATCTCGACGAATAACAATATTATTTATCATTATAATAACATTTTTTTCTTGTTACGAGGTTGAAGATTCGATGGTTGCAGAAATTCCTTGCATCGGTGCATGTAAATTGTACAACTGCAACTGCTTCTATTATTATTGTTACTATTTTTTAACGAAATAAGGAGAACTCACGCTGCTGGGCATTTTTCATCAGGGGAACAAAACTACTTTAATTTTGGTGAAGTTTTTGGGATAGTAGAAAAATGAAAATGATTAGCATGAAAATGCACACAATGTGGTCAGTGTACAAAAAAACCTTGAAATAAAGCTCGGAGCCATAACTGAGTAAAGTTTATCGTTCATCGTTTATTTTCTTATGCAGGGGTGAATTATTCTCTCCGAGATCACCTGCGCATATTCACACGCGTGTCGAACACACTCGTAAATTTTTCTCCCGAGTGGTTTTTCACGCATTTGGGACGCACAGCAAATAGACGTAAAGAAGAACTGCTTGTCTGACAAATTCGATCAAAATCTTCTGCGAATGTAAATACTTTCCACAGTGCCACAGCAGAATAAAAACGAGCAAATCGATCAAATTGAACGAACTTCGCCCAAATTCCAAACTTGTGGTCGCTCGTTCGTGTCTCTCTGTGTAGATTTGGTGGATAAAACACAAAAAAGGCAAGATGGAGAGCAATGTGGTAATAAAGTACGAACAAAAAAAGTTGTATGCTCGAATTCTCAATCTTTCTTCACTACACTCCAATTGCTGCACTTCTTTTAAGATGCTTCCATCAACACACCAACCTGACCGTATTCCTGTGGCATTTAATTTCGAAAGAGTGATCGAAAAGCATTTAGTAGTTTGCCTTGTTACACAGTGAAAAAAGTTATTTAACCACATCATCCATCACTTCATTCGTCAGAAATGAGCCAAAAGGTGAGATGAAGGTGTTGCCGAATATGAGATAACACGAACATGAACTTAACTTACATCTATGCTTATATACACTAAATGATCAAGGAAATGAGGAAGAGTTTTCACAGTTCGCATGTTCACATTTTTTTTACCTTATACGATTGAAGGATGGATGGATGGATGAGTTTTTCATGTTTGCACGATTTAGATGAATGTTTCATGAAAACTTTGCTTGTTTGTGTGTTTAACTAAAATGATAAATATCCAAATACGCATTCCCACTACAAGCAATAGAAACTCAAATTGAAGTTTATATCAAAGTTTTCACCCCAGGCTAGTAAAAGTAGTGGTAGTCACATTGCAAATTGCATTTGTTCTTATCAGAGTTCTCGTTCCTGTAATGAATGGGGATCATCATCATCAATTCATCTAATGTCAATTTTTTTAACAACAAAGGTTGTTGAGCTTGTATACATATGATCCTANTCCACAGAAGTCAATGAGGAATCAATTCGTCATCATCGATCGCAAATATTTGATAACTGATCTACTCTCCGGCAACAATAAGTTCTCGAATTGATTGTCTTCTTATATGTGTGACGTCGCAGATTCTCAAGACAAAGAAATCTGGGTTTGTAAAGGGCACTGGGACATGCTCAAAATTGCAGTATCACTTCAGTTTAAATTTGAGGTCTCCTTTGAAAAGTAACCTGTGAAGCTTCCAATTTTTGCAACAAGCCAAGTTGCAGTCTGTAAAGTAAGCATGAATTTCTTTGTGAACAAGAAAGTAGATCAAAAAGTCGTGATAAAGCTCTTTTTCTAATTTTTGCATTTTCCGTTAATGTTGATGTCATTTGTAGTTCCTTCGACTGTGATTATCACTGACACCAATCTGAATTTCAGATTGTTCAAAATTGCTCAAATATATTTCATAGCTTTTTGTATTTATTTCATTTATCAAGTTTCGTATCAAATGTCATCATTATCATCCTTTACGTGATCAAAATTAGAACGTGACTCGTTATGTGCAGTCCTTATAATTGTATAATAAGAATTCAATTTAAATAACAAGATCGCAACAGATTGAGACATCCTATGCCTTGCTAGTATTTGCCATCACCACCGCTGCACTGTTCAACGCAAAAATTCGAAAACGATTTGAAGGAAAAATGCTAAACTTAGCATCGGTCGCCTCTATGTGTCAAAAATGATTGCAATACGACGTAGTAAATAAAAAAATGCAGTTATAAGATAATAATGAAAAATGATATAATAAGGCATTGTTACTACTACTACTACCATTGTTGTAAAGTACATATAAATTATTATGCAATGTCTTTTTAACTATCGGAGTAGAGGAGCATGTTGGCTGTTGTTAATTTTTTATTCTGTGATACGCGATAAAGATAAGTAAAAGTAGATGAGTAAAAAATGTAAGTGACACAAAGGAAGAGAAAGATGCTGTAGATAGCAATTACATTTTGCAACAACAATGCTGCTAATTTCTGCTGTAAAACGCACACACACACACATTATTTTTATAGTCGGCATAGGTGAGCCATTTCAGCCTTTCTTTAAATGGATATTTAGATCCATCGAGGTAGAAAAGGAAGTTCTGTACCATGTTCGTACGTTACGACTGCTACAATTTTGCATTGTGAATTTTGAAAATGCATTTAAGTGCAATAATAATAATGACCAGTCATTATTACACTTATTAGTCGTTACGAAAAGCTGTTAAAAGCAGTCTATTACATGACGACGTGGTTGGAATACTATATAATAGTGCAGGAGCCAGAGTGATGTAATAGTAGCAGAAAAGAACATAAAAGTTCTTTTCTTTATGTTCATGAAAAGTGAAATTTCCTTTGTCCTCGTACATAGCAGAATTTTTTGCAATGACATATACGAGTTGGAAGTCAATGGAATGAATTCCTTTTAATCTGCGTTGTGGATATTTTGCCACCTGAATTGGTTCACTTCCCCGATTTCCTCTTGAAGTCTCGTATATACAAAGTATGAACTATAACAGTATATATTTGCTGTCGAAAAAGAGATGGATGGAACGATCCGTGTTTTTCTAGAATTTGAAAGAGCAGTTAATTTTGTACAGCAAATGTGAATTCTCACTGCGGCAACAATTTATTTTTTGCTTCCTTTTTGCACATGTGTCACTATTATAATCCGCCAAAGCTACTTTTCCCCATCTCTTTATATAAACCTATTTTTGTGTCGCACATATTTAGTGTGTTCGGTGTGCGTACACATTAAACTTTTTTATTTTATTGTTAGCAGTGTGCATAATTCGTAGTAGTCTATTAAGAAGATTATTTTCAATCTTCTGTAATAGCTTAAACGCAGCGCAGTGAAAATGCTCGCGCAATTGAGCACGCACCAGCAATAACGCAAGAATCCAATCTTCTGGTAATTTTCATTATAAATGTAAATTGAAGCATTACAATCGGAAGTGCTAAGAAAATCCGATAGTAATGTTGTTGGGCTTCTTTTAAAAGCACACGGAAATTAATTTCGGAAGTACATTATATGTAGTAGCTTTTCAAAACTATACAGAAGGGCCATAATTGAGAGCGTTCATTTTTCAATAAAATATTTTATTACGTCATAATAATAATAATAATAATTGCACTGTGCGCGTCCATAAGTTAACCATTACTGACTAGTATGCAAAAAAATGAAGCAGTCACCACCCGCACTCTTTTACTAATCGAAAGTTGCCATTCTTCTTCCGTTTTCCCTCGTCGTTTATAACATGCAATGCGCGCGCATGTGCACATTTTTAGTAAGAAAATCCAAAATAAATTTATTTTATGTGGTCATCAGCGTCATCATTATATTTAGCAACAGAGGATAAGTAGCACCTTGTCATTTCCAAACGCATAAGACACACCTGCTCGCTTTGACAGGTGTAACAAAAATTCTTACGTTTGACCACACACCATCATAGCAGCGTCAGCGTTAATCTATTAAACATACGGCTATAAGTAATTTCTACTAAATGACTTTTATCAATTTATCTCCACGTCGTTTTTTTCGTTAACTGCTAAAAATCCTTACATCATTTCACACTTTTCGTATTACCTTCAAATCGCACAAAGGAGGCGTAATTCAGTAAACAAAGGAAGATGTCGTACACAACTTTAATGGGCAGAGAAGCAAAATAGTCGGAGTTTAGGTGGTTATAATGACGCTGACAATTTTTCTAGTAAACAGTAATGTAGTCAACTTAACGTGCTATAATATCCCATTACGTGACAGGAATAGACAATTGTTGAATTTTTTGGTGGGATGTACAAAGCAATCAGGATTTATTCGATTGTTGCACCGTGTCACGGTGAACGATGGCTTGAATGAATGATTGACGACTTTTACTGACGATGAGTGTTTTATTGAGTATCATCAGATGCTGATTCTGCCAGTGTGACTGTGGCTTGCATAGGGATTTCCTGCATTTTCAGATCATGTTTTTACAATAAAAAGTTTTTTCTTGCTTCTTTAAATGGTTAGCGATGATAATATGTTGTGTTTGGTGTGACAAAAATTATGGCGTTTAGTTTACCTACGGAGCAGACCGAACCTGCTACATAATAATATGTATAGACAGGAGGCAGACTGGCACATACGATTATGGCTGCGAAACTACATAAATATTTAATAGATTTGGATAGGTGAGTAGTTGAGAGAGAGAGAGAAACGGATTTTTGTGTGCTCTTCGATTTCACTCATGTCTCATTCGAATGACAGAATAGCTACTGTATTAATGTAAATCGCAACATGATCGGAAACTCACCTCAGAAAATGGTATATAAAATTCAACTTGTTCTTTGAAGGAACATTTTTTATGCATTTAAAAAATGTCGCTGAAAATGCAAAAAATTTTTGATTCTTCTCTCTTTACACAAGTGCTACATTCATAGTGAATTAATGGGTCGTCGTGAGGTACGCAAAACTGTACTGTTGTAATTAATAACAACAATGTTTTATGCATATACATATACGTTTATGTACACGGTTAAAAATGACTTTGCTCGCTTACTTTGCCATCACGCTTAAACGCTCACTTTGAAAAAAAAAACCGTCTTCTTCGAAGCCGGAGGTGATATCATCATAGAATAGACATTATTCATTATTATATGCAGTCATATATGCACACATCCTCTGAGGACGCTATTGTGATTCGTGCATCAGCATGCTCCGTATAACTAATTAACTTGCACTAAATCTCTGCTGAGTTGATGATGATGCTTTGCTTAACAAACTAAATATACTTTCATGACAAGCCATATTTTGCTGTCTGACATGATGAATGAATTACAAGGTAGCAAAAAAATAAGCATTTTATGGGATACATACCTAATGATAAGAGTACACGCCTCGAACGTTTTACTCGTATTAAAGAAAAGTACACATTGTTACTTATTTATCAAGTAGAACAGTAATCTAATTCTAGTTTGCATATAGCAATAATTTCTTTATAATGGGATGATGATGCTGATGTGCGTTTGTGTATTTACATTTTTTCTGCAGGTAAACAGGAAATTAACCAGATTTTCACTCCTTACTCGTGCTGCACTTATGTTTGTCACTTTTCAAAATTCTATACTTAAAACTTACGTCGCCGTTTGAAGACGAGGACATAAACACGGTGTCGCATCTGTAGAATGGGTCGATTCCTCTCTGGTAACGAACACACCACTGAATGAGCTCAACAAATCTTTTAAAAAAATCGTCGTTATTACTGCTGCACATAGTTGTGTCGTGTCGACCGTGCTCTTTCTTATTCGCCAATCAACTAAACTAACTAACCAACAAGCCTTCCCGTTGATTACTACAAGAAGGAAAGTATAAGGGATTTTTCCTGCCAGTCAACCTGAATACAAATCCCCGATGGTTTTTGGAAGATAAAACACCTTTATCTGAAGTCTTAACTTGATGCAGAGATCAACCAATCGTTCGTTTGAGTTCAAGTGAAATTTGTGTGATTTACAAAAACTAACAAAATTATATTTGTTCAACGAATTGGATCAAGTCGGTTTGCAAGTTGCGTTTCCTTCAAACCATTTTGGTTGACATTTACAAGCGAAAAAATTAGAGTTTGTGATGGGCTGGGTCGCGCTTTTGTTTATTGACTGTAAAAAAGATAGTAATATATTTCAAGTCATAAAAATCCTATTGGCATTTTCATGACTCCTTCAAACTATTACTTGAACTCTCATAACTGAAGGACCAAAGTGTACATTGCACACGCACCAATAAATGCAAAAGCCCCTAATCTCAATTCCATGTCAATGTCACAGTTTCTTGAGCATAAGACCTGTGCAATAAAAAAATCCCAATAAGATTCGAGTTGAAGAGATCAAGAAGCTATACAAAGGAAGTGCAGAAGAAGAGATCATCATCCCAATTACAGTGAGGATTACAAAGAAGGGAAAAGCTAGCTGCATTAAACCGTTGATAAAGTCACGTCGTCTCTTTTTTCCTTAGAAAAAGTGCACACATTATTACTCGAAGTGAAACAATCAGCGAATCAACCAACAACGCCAAGATTGACACCAGTGTGTCTCTTTTAATGACAACTATAGAAAATCAATTGACAAGAAGAACAATAAAAGTGCGACACTTGCCATTTAGATTGCGTTGTGCAGCCAGCAACTGTGTACATGCTAAATAATAAAGGGAAAATGGAATAATCATTTTAAAAATGCATGTAATTGTGAGCTGTAAAACGAAGAAACAAGATCATCAACACTATCAACCACGCTACGACTACGCCACACAGCTATGAAAATGATAAAAGTGCTTTAACGAAGGGACAAAAAGCACATCATCATCGAGTCACAAACAAAAAATTGACAAAAGTGATTTTTTACTCTCCAAGTATTTGAGCCAAAGTGAAATTGAAAAACCTCGAGTGAATCTAAGTGCCTTTTTGAGCATTGCCTGTTTTTATAATCAACCGACAATTACTAGAAACTCTCATGGTGGCCTTATAACATGAAGATTTCAATTCTCATTTAACTATTCATTTTCTTTATGAACTGATACGAGTAACCTTTTTTCGTGATAATCATTTTATCACAGAATTCACTCTTTATGCATCATCACAACTTTCATCGAAATTCTTTGCGAAGAGTGAAAAATGATAAGATAAACAAAAAAATTGGCGTATTATTATTTTTTTCTTAAAAGGTAACATGTCGCAACCCCAATAATTGAAAAAAAAATCAATTGCTCCTGCGTGTCATTGCTCGTTTTACCTAGAACATAAGTTAACAAATTTTTCATCGTCATCCGTGTTACGTTGTTTGTGTTGATAAATTATCACAGAAGACAATTTTGCATCAGGCCAGAAGAAAGACGCATAACCTACGGTACTTGATCTGGGCGAGAGGAAGAACTATCATTTTTTCGATTACGCCTACTGCAGTGTTAACAATAGAAAGAGTGCTCTTCACAATTTAAAAAAGTGCCCAAGAAATCACAATTTAAGATATTTTTATATTTCTGACGCGATCACCGCTACACAGTTTGAAACAAGTTTTCGATGAAAATTCTTCGTGAAAACATAAGATAAAAGGGGGACGATTAAAAAGACATAAAGTACCCAAGTCAAGCTGTTTTAGTGTGCAAATAGGACCAGAGCGGTGCCTTTATACTTTTTTAAAATATAAAAAAAAGTTCATCCGTCTATCTATCTTTTTTATACCATTGTTGTCTGCAAAAACGTTATATCCAAAAACGACAAGACTGTAAAACATACAGTAGTAGCTGTTTTGATGATATTATAATGACGATAATGGTAGTGATAAATGATGATTGTTTTCTTGTACAACTACTACTGAAACAGTAAAAAGCAACGACTTGGAAATATAATATACCCATTATATACAAAAGTCCTTTCTTGTTACATATTGTAATATGATGACAATATAATGTGCTTTATGCTTCAATGAAAAATGCGAAATAACCAGAACATCGAAGCAGAATGCACCTTTTTGTTTGCTAGTTCAAATAGTTTAACAATCCTAGCGTAAACCGAGTTGTCGGAAAGTTTTTCCAAATCCTAAGACAAAATATATTATTATGCTTTTCAGCTCGCTCATCTCTAATGTTTGTATTGATGCAACGGGCTTTGTTGTGTTGTCTCAGATTGTGAAATGTAAACCATTTAGTTTTCTTTCATGATATATTGTTAGTTATACCTGTACTTTTCGTACAACACACGAACACATCACGCTGATATCCCGTAAAAACTCCACTCGGCACGACTCTGCGTGATATTCTGTTTCGTCATCATCCTGATCGCTGTCCTCCTCCGTCGTTGTTGACTGTAAAAAAAGGTTTAACAATCACTGCCTATCAGCTTTTGTGTTCTTCTACCTTGAACTGTTTCTTCACGTGAAGATGATGATTTGATTTCTGCAAGTCCAAAACAGGTACATAATATGATATCCATGTAAATCGAGAAGATGTAGGACACTAATGGCACAATGAAAAGTTTCAAAAGAACAAGCTGAAAATAGAAGTCGGAAAAGATGCTAAAGAGAAGATAGTGCACACACCGACCGGAGACAAGTGTGCACGAAAAGTATCTGAAGAGTAGCATATGACAAGTATTGTTGCGATTGCTATTGTTGGCCGAACTGTACACTGCTATTTTAAAACTGTTTTTATGTGTTTCCTCCGTATTACACTTATGTATGCATGCTCTCGCAGATAACAAAGCGGATTTCGTAAGATAAAGCGCACGATAAAAAAACACTATACCAGAGAAAATGACAGCCACGAGCATGTAACAACGTCGCCGATACACTACCATCACATCACCGTAATATATATTTTATCAGATAACCAAGCCAGTATAAATAACGACTTTAATCTACATAATCTGGGATGAGAAAAAAATCAGAGCGTTGTGTGAAGTGAAGATTTTAAAATAACAGTTTAAACTCCGCTCCCACGTGAGTGCGTGCGTATGTGTGCTTAAAACAAGTGTAATGTTCAAATTATGCCAAAGTGTCTCGTGCTGACACTTAAAATTAATGAATCAGTGACTTAGTTTCTGAGATGGTCTAATTTTAAAAAGGACTGAGTCAAAATGGGTTTGAAAAGCATTCCAGAGGATACCAGTTCACTGGCGGATATTGCGCCGGATTCATTTCAGAAGAAACCACTTTACGTTTGGGTAAGTTTCTCCTTTCTATTTTTTGGTATATTTATTTATAGTAATTAAAGGAAACTTGCTTTAGTCTGCATTTCATGATAAATTTCATCCGCATTCACATTGCAAATCGTAGTAACAATATCACTTAATCCAATCCTGTTTTGAGTTTTATTAACTTAGTAAAGGATTGCAGATTGCATGCATAATTTGCGGATCCGACGCAAAATACTTAAACATAAAAAAATATTTGTTTTTATTACCGTTTACAGCTACGCTCCTTTGCCGGAAGGGAACTGGATGAGGATGACAGTTTTGCCAATTTTGTTTCAAGCAATGCACTCACATACGCTTTAGAATACATGTAAGAAGTACAGATTTCTCATGACATGCAATAATAAAAGGAAACCTCCATTTTCCTTTTACAACATACAAGCTGTTTAATTATGCTTGCAGCAACATTTATTTAAGTACATGTTTCTTTCCCTCTCACAGCGGGATTGCATCTTTGGAGAACGAGTCTTCGCTCCACCTTTCCGCAATTTTTGACGAGGAAAGTCACCATCAGTCCCGAAGTAACAAGTACCCGTCACACTTTGAGTCAGGTAAGTTTAGTGGTTACTTTATTGGAAAGTTCATAGTTCATAGTTGATTATTTTAAGGTAAAATTTCAAGGATGAGATCAACATTAACATAACAAGATAAGTCACAGCCTCATGTTTAGAAATCAGCATATTATCCTTCTTAATGACAGTTTCAAAAACTTGATTGAAGTCCCCGATGGTCTCGACTAAAAGATATTGTGAAATGTTTCCTAAATGGGACACATTTTCTTATCCAACTCATTGAGCAAGAACCCAGGATTAGAGATGTCATTGCTCGTTACAAATTTAGACTGATCAAAAAAAGTAAAGTTAAAGTGTAAAGTGAAAGGACTATACACGTCAAAGCTACCTGCTGACACACATTACCTTGTGGTTTTTCTTTTTCTGAAGAAGCAGGAATGCAGTAATCAATGTTGTTAGATTGGAGTTTCCAACAGTTATAAAGGTGTAATACCTGAATCCTTGTTACATGAAAATGTAACTTTAGAGTATTGCATTAGATCATAAACCAAAAACTGTCAATACCGACGAGATTATCCCTCACAAAATGCCCAAACTCACATGGATCACTGAGACCTTTCCAGGTGGATTTCCAATCAAATAGAACATTTTCGCTAAAAAAAGTAATATGTAAAAAAAGTATGCATGTACTTTTATCTCAACGGCCGATGTCCGCTTGTTGTTCCTTTAATAATTTCCCACAAATTTTACATTTGAACTGTGACTTGTTCCAAAGAAAATACATAAAACAATTATTAAAAATTGAATATCTTTGTTATTAAGAAATTTTTTTAATCAGTAAACAACAAGTTGTACATTGAACCTAAAAAAATTGTGGCGCAAAACAAAGTATTATGCCCACTAAACGGTGTGGAAAACCCATGGATGTACTACAATAACTGCTATTGGCATCAGAAATTCTTTACATTTGTTTTTGTTTACCATTAATAATATTTCAGAAACCAAGAGCCGGATACAACAGCTTAATCGTGTGTTCGTCGAGCTAATCTCTTATTACGACTACCATCATGGTCAGATTGTGGCGATTAAACCTCCTAATACGGTTCATATCTCATCTTCATGTCACCTCTGCGGTGTAAGAGAATTCGAGAAATTCCTGTTCCTAATCATGGGAGCTGCAATCCAAGGTAATAAGAACAAGCAGTAACCACATTTTAATTAATACTCTTTTTTATTTTAGCCAAAATACCGATATTGCAATGAAGTGTACAACAAGCTTAAATTGGAGAACAATTAAATCAATGTCATATACAATCCAACATCATTTTAGCTGACTCATATGACACATCTAAAGGACTACGCATTTTAATAACATTTTTTTTGCATTTTTTCCAAGGGACTCAAAAACAGGAGACCATCAAGAAGATTAAAAGATTTCCTCAGGAAATACAAGAGAGTTTAATAAACTGCATTAAATTGGTATGCTTATCACTTTATCAGTCACAGATATATTTGTAATACGTGTAGATTTATGATTTGTTGGAATTAATGCAATATGAATCGCAACGCTATTTGAGTTGAAGATAATCCTTGCATTAAATTTAAAAGCCTCGCTATATTGTGTTGTGCACTATCCACCAATTAATTCTAATCGCATTTTTGTTTATGCTTTCTACGAATGTGATTTTTTTTATTGATTCAGATTGCCGATAGTCCTGAACTTATAAATATCAAATCATGGCAGGAGTTTCACAGTGTGGATGAGGATGAGCAGAAGAAAACGTACGAAAACCTGTTAGCCGTAATTAGACGGCTGTTAATTGAGAGAAATGAATCCATACAGGTACAAATAGTTATGAATGTTATATTTTATTGAAATGAATTTTTTTGGTATGAAAAACAGTTTTAAATTGGAAAATATGAAGAATTAATAAGAGGGTCTTGTATAGCATTATTAACAAAAATCATACTTACACCTTATACCGTACAAAGTTTATCAAATTTGGGTTGTTCAGCTTGAGGATTTCATCTTAATCATGGTCATTGATTGATCTTCTCTCAGCATCAAGATTAAACTTTTCAATGCATCACATAACTGGATACGTAAAACAATGCTTTCACCCTTAAAATGCAATTCTGCTGTTGAAATGTACAAGAAAGCAAAAACTAGAAGGTTCCAAAAAGTTGCATTTGACTTTTAATGAATCAGTTGATTTTCCATTCAAGTTTAAAATTGGCAATGTAAATTTTTCCCTAAAAATGTCTGGTTGACTGAGGGGTATCATTAAAATTGAAGCAAGGTAATAATTTAAATTTTTACCTTATCTGAAACAGAACCAACTCCTTTCCGACTACTATGCTGGATTTATGAACTGCAGTCAAAGGAGAATTTATGAAAGTAAAGGTTACGGGAGCTATTCTGATACGGAGAAATACTCGGATGACACGAGAATGAGTGCCGCAATACGCCAGCTTCGGGAGGAGCTGTAAGACATTTGTATTTTAATAAGCCAAGCAGACCTCAAATGTTTTGAAAAATAGAGGAAATACGGAAAAAAAACTTTATGAACTGCTTTCATGTGTAAATATATACGTTTATTTGCTAAACAAGTCATTTATTTTTTATCTTCTTGCATGCATCGTACAGACAAGTCAAATCAGAACTTCTTCAGGAATGTCGTGAAGAGTTGGAGATCACAAAATACCAAGTGCGGGAGTTGGAAACGGAATTAACAGAGACACAAATAAAACTGCGAGCGTACAAGAAGGCAAGAGATGAGCTGGATGTGTTGCGGGAAGGGCAAGAAAAGAACTCCCGACTTGAGAGTGAACTTCACAGATTAAAGACTAAGTTGGAAGAAGCTGAGCATGTGTATGAGCGTGTTGAAGTTCTGGAAGTGGAAAATAGGTGGGTAATGTGCAATGCACACATTAGCACTATCATTACTTATGTATTTTTGGGGTTCATCTTCTTCCTGATTCAACAAAAAAGTCGGAGAGGAATGCGGAAAGCAAAGTGCTCCAAACAGCATTTTTCCAAATGATAAAATTGTTTTCTAAATGATTTTTTATGCAGGAAGCTTCAGTTGCAACACGACATTCTGGTAGATCAAATAAGTTTTCTTTCCTTGGATCGTCCAAGTTTAGACTGCAGTAGTTCTAGTAGCGGCATTGGTTTGGTTCCAAATCTCTCTGCTGATCTCGATCGCACTCTCACCAGAGATGAAGACAAATTTTTCGACTCTGATGAGGAGGAGCCCTCCGTCAAAGAAAGACTTAGCACAGTCTCAAACGAAGCTGTTCATTCCACAACGGAAACTCACAAGAATGTGGGAGACACCGATGATGACAAGTCTAAGAAGTCAGAACCAGAGGCTGTGCTAAAAGTAGTAGAATGCTGTAATGCCGGCGTCCAGTGTACGGAAGATGATGCGCCACCCAGGGAATTAGATGATGATACCAATGAGCAAGATGTTCAGCAAAATTCAACGGCAGGAAATGACTCGGATTTCAACGTAAACCTTTTAAATGAGAGTGGAGATGTTGGAATCACTGGACCTTTGACATCGACTCCTGTTAATAAGCATGTTGAGCAAAAGTCACAAGAAGTACAAACTCCGCCTTTTCAGATGAATTCCAAGCGAAAGAAAAGGTCAGCCTTGTTAAACGTGAAAAGGGCCAAAAAGCCCATTTTTATTCCAGTTCTTCCTGGACACAGATTTTTACCGGTCATGCCAGAGGAAATGCTGGAAGATAACCTGAAGGTGAAAAAAGTAAACTTGTGAAGATGACTGAAATTAAGCACTGATCAAACTACAGAATAATATACAGTACATGTATGAATTTTTTAGGGTGTGGATGAAGCCAGTAGCCCAGCGATAAAAGTCTTCAAAATTTACAACATGGGTAACCAGAGACGGAGATCTGGAAAGCCTAAAAAGTTCAAATCTCCAAATGGGTAAGGATTTGCATTTTTAGCTGAGATATACCACATAATATTGGTTTATACGTAATCAAACAGTGCATAATATCGTACCGCTTGGTTAATTGTACCTATTTATGAATGCATTACAAACCTAAGTTCCCAAGTTATTGCAAAAGCGTATTGTTGTTGTAATGCAATTCAAATTAATTTTTCAGACGTCCACTGAGTGACAAGCAAGTTGTACCAAACCTGGATATAGGAAATGAAGCAGACGAGGAACTGAGCATTAGTCCAAATGGTCCTCGTAACGATTCTGATTTGGAGTCAAACAACGAAGTTAATAGCCAATCTGAAAAGCGAAATGTAGACAACGAGGAAGTCTACTTTGCCCCTGACCCTGGCGTATCTCATCCAGAAGGATCTCCTGCTACTTCCAATCATGTTCAAACTCCTAATCATTCTCCAAGCCATTTTGGAACAACAACAACCTTTCCCGTGGAGGATAGAGTGCGTACTTCTCACACAGTTCATCATGTCACTTTCAGTCCTCTAGATCACAGTGACCACAACAGCGGCAATGAAATTCACAGTAATCACTTGACCATTTACAATCATAATAATAATAACAACAACAATAACAATAATATTATCAAGGATGCAGCAACAACTGTTCAGCTGCCTTTATTGAGAATTTCCAACGGAATTAATATTAGTTTACAACATTCCGACTCCGAAGACGAAGACGATGAGGTTACAAAAAGATTACGATCTGCGTTCAATATTCACCTTCAGCATCAACAGCAACAGCAACAAGAAACACAACCGCAAACAAATCATCAAAGTCAAGGTCCTTCGTCGTCGGTGATAACGGGGCAATTTAACAATAATGACAACGAATTTAATTTTGGTGATTGTAACATACAAGTCAACCTTAGGAATAGTTCTGTCAAACCGGCGACAGCTTTTATTAATAAGATATCCACATTAGCATCATCTAATAGCTTTGGAGGGAATGGAGAGAGTGCACATGGAGGAGGAATACTGAGAAGAAATCCACCTCCAAATTTGAATAATACTCATCCCCAGTATTACGCATATCATCAACAAGAGAGCTCTTCAGAAGATGATGAGTCAGTTTGGTATGAATATGGATGCGTATAATTTTAAAACTTTCTCTCGCATGATAGTCACTTTTTTTTAAACATTCATGTTCACATTTGTAAAACAACGACAGTCAGCACACGCAATACAATAATTATTTAATATTAACACCATTTAGAGTCATATTAATTTCGAACAATCATTTCATTACCAAACATAAAAGGTAGAGTTTTAGTAAGATTTATACTTATAGCTACATACCTATAAGAAAAACCTAATTTTAACCAAAAAGTCATGCAATGAATTGTAACACTTTTACATTTTTATAACTTTTATTCGAATGAATTGACGAGGTGTGTAGTAGATGACATATAAAATGAATGTTTTATGAATTACTGTCATCATACTTAATTTAATTTTTTTATTTTTTAATATAATCGATATAAAACCATTCCGAAATCACCGAAATAGTAATTTAGGTTTTATTCACGCTATTGACAGTAGCATAATACCGCACGACGGCTGAGTTCAAGAAAGCTCAGGGTTTAAAGATGAATGCATTTAATACTTTGTTAATTATATATGTATCTAAAAATTAAAATAAAGTCTTTACGGAATAAGCCAATTCTGATTTATAAAACATGTACAAAGTGATATGAAATTATATACACAGGCGTTTATAAGTAGTTTATATGAATTATTTTATTGCCAATTATGAAAAGCACGATTCAATAAATTAAAAATTAGCATAATCATTGCTAATCATCACAATTTCTCGGATTATAAATAAATGTGTGAAAAAATATTTGCAAAAGGAAATGGCACAACTTTTCCATCTTGTCAAACTTTAGGCCTAATTTTTTCGGTGTTTACAACATATTTCTTCAACTAGTTGTACTCTTTTTTTGCCATTTGTATTTAATTTAAGAGTTCCAAATCGAACTAAATACGGGAAGTCAAATATCCTTCGCATAAAGGCAAGTTTGAACACATTTTATAAGAAATCAACATGTCCTAAAGAGGTGCTCTTTTCGAATGAAATATGCTAGTCAACATATTTAGTCCACAGATTTCTTTTACGGATATGTGCTTGAGTTTATTTTTTATATTTCCTTCACGTGAAATAATTCTTTCGTGTATTTAATGATTTTAACACAGATTTTAAAAAAATCATGAAACTTTTGCATCACAATCTAAGCTTAATGCATTCCAGGTTTCATCCCGCATCTTTTCCACAAATTCCCGTTTTCTCCTTTCGGTTTCCAAACAGGAAGTCACCTCGTGATTCATTATGCTTACCTGTAAAACAAAACGTACATACATATTTACACTGCTTCCTTGCGTCTTTCTTTCATACTTGTGGTATCATTGAAAATTACGAAAAAATAACAATTTCCTTATAGTCAAATTACCTTTGATAAAGACATGTAATTGCTTTGATACTGGAAGACAGCACCCAGCAAGTGCCAATAAGTAAAATCAGGCCACAAGACATCAGTGAAGCATAACACCGTTTCGCTACCTTGCCACAGAAGAAAATCAGATAATCGAGTCTCCCCGGATGTTCTAACTAGTAAATCAAGATGCCGCGGTGGGTGAACCTGGAATGTTTCTTCGATAAGTTCTTCTGAAATGTCGTCGATTTTGAGCTCGCCTTTCTTTATTCCTGTAATAACTGAGTTGACACCTCTCGCCATTTCGTTCCGTGCTGAAACCGCGGTTGACAGAGTTGAATTGAATTATTAGTCTTATAAGAGCTTGATTACAGTCAATGATCATCAAAAATTGAAGATAGTATAATATAGTACATGTGTAGGCAAACGCCACATTCAGTTTTGCCCTGGTGTTATTCTTGGTCATTATCATTGCCTTGGCCATCAATTGCTTCAGATCTGGAGGTACCAACGACCAATCCCCGATTACTTGGATACATACACCCTCCTGATTAATTTTATCCCTATGAACATCAAACACATATAAAAGCATAAATAAAGGCAAAAAGGACCCCATCCATGAGAATGCTTTAGGTAGGCAAGATTTAAGCAAACTATAAAAAGTTACATTGTTTCAAATTATTACCTTTCTTCCAGCAACTTTTCAAACTTTTCTTTGGCTAGCATCATAAGTCCATTAACTTCCTCTGAAGAACGTTTGAAATTTTCAATACTGAAAACGAATACAGTCACTTCACTAATTCCAAAATCCAAGCACCATCTTAACGTTTCGGCTAGTTTGTCGAAACCTTTACTGTGTCCATCGATGCTGCGGAGCTGCTTACTTTTGGCATACCTCCGATTTCTGTATTACACGACACATGAATTTATTATTTTTGTCATTAGCAAACTTAAGTTTTTGTTTAAAATATATCAAGAAATTTCAAGAATAACGTGCCCATCTAATATAAATCCAACGTGACTAGGGAGGGGTCCTTGCTTCAAAACGCCAGCGCAGAGTTTCTGCAGCCAGCTTCTTTGGTCTTCCTTGACCCATGTTGACATACTGATAATTATTTATTTGTTGTTCTTGTATTGTGAGCTAATCCTTCAACAAGCCCAGACTAGGCCAACGGTCAAGGTCAACCTACACGTTTTGTCAGACTAGCCTGACAATTTAAATCCCGGACGGAATCACTGTCAGCCAGTGGAAGTCCGAACACTGCGGTAAAAAGTGAAAATGTACTGACTGGTGCAAGTAGAAAGTGTAAATACGTGTACACCATAATATTTACACTATATGAAACACGATGAGCAGCGGGATCTGATAGCCAAAAGACCAAAGGGCATTTCTTTCTGAGAAGAGAGTTTCTCAGAAAAGGTACACCCTTCTGATGTCTAGTTATTGTAATATGTTAGATTAGGTCAGGTTCCTGACCTTAATATTCCAAGTACAGAAACACAAGTTTTAAATATTTTTTCGAAGTTTAGTCACCGACGAATCGAGTGATTATGGCTTGGCTTGACCATCACAACCCTATTTACACTTTGTGTGGAAGTAGCAATTGAATTGATGATAACTGATATAAAAATTAAAAAGCAAGTTAACTTATTCAGATTCTTACATACCTTTCCCGGATCCGCCAACAATGAATAACAACACAACGCTAACACATGTTTGAATTTTGAACATTCACGTGCCTCTGCGTGAAGAACCAGCAGAATGCATGAGATATAATTAAAAATTAGTTTGCAGCTGGCTTTGCTTGAAGACTGTTTAGGCGATGCTGTTGTGTTTTTACTTCATTGATCCGGCCGGCATTTGGCACACAACAGGGTAATGGGCAATTATCTACCAATTATCACTCGATTGGATATTCGACGTGTTATAAATTTTAGATGAGTAGGGTTAGCATAGGTGTGAGCGCCATGCCAGGCGTTGGCTAAACTTCAATCCACCCAACTTGGCTTGGC